>CP139505.1:69200088-69445506 GCA_021014915.2 Artemisia tridentata subsp. tridentata | reverse complement strand
TTGAAAAAGATTTTTGAAAACGTAATTAAAACGCTGAAACTATTCAACCCCCCCCCCCCTTCTAGTTTCTACAATTGGTATCAGAGCAGGTCACTCAAGATTTTTAAAGTATACTGTATTTTAAAACTTGAACCGATCAATGGATTTTGAAAAATATCAAGAAGGGCAATCTATGCAAAGACCACCACTTTTCGAAGCTGATAGCTTCATTTACTGAAAAACTAGATTCGAAACTTATGTGAAATCAAAAGATCTTGATCTTTGGCATGTTATTACTATGGGTGACTTTCAACCAAAACCCTGAAACTAAAAAGGATGAAATAGTTCCTTATGATAAACAAAGTGAAAACCTTAAAAAGAAATTGGCTAAAAACGATGAAGCGAAAATGGTTATTTATAATGCTTTACCGAAAAAGGAATTTCAAAGAATTTTTATGTGTAATACGGCTAAAGATATTTGGAAAACTTTGTTAGTCACTCATCAAGGTAATAATCAAGTCAAAGATAACAAGATCGATCTTCTTGTTCAACAATATGAACAATTCGTCATTCCTGAAGACGAATCTATATATAGTGCTTTTGCTAGATTTAATACTATTATTACTAGTTTAAAGACACTTGATGAAGGTGTTTATGTCAAGAGTTGTGTTAGGAAATTTCTCAGGGCTTTACATCCAAAGTGGAGAGCAAAGGTCACGGCAATAGAAGAATCCAAAGATCTAGCCTCACTCTCACTAGATGAGGTCATCGGTAATCTAAAGGTTCATGAGTTAATCATCAAAAATGATTCCGAGATAGTCAAAAGCAAAGTAGAAAGGAGATCACTTGCTTTAAAGGCTAAAAAGGAATTAAGTGAGGATGAAGACTCAAGTTCGTAAAGTGAAGATGAAGAGTATGCCATGGCGTTTAGAGACTTCAAGAAGTTCTTTAAGCGAAGAGGTATATATGTTAGACAACCGCGAGATGAAAAGAAAGTACTCCAAAAGGGTAGTGATGACAAATATAGCAAGGGTGAAAGAAGATGCTTTGGATGTGGTGATCCAAGACACTTGGTAGGAGAATGTCCTCATCAAACGAAAGACAAGAACCAAAAGGCATACGTAAGCGGCGCTTGGAGTGATAGCGACGAAGATGCCAAAAACGAAGCTTGTCTAATGGCCGGAACTTCAAAAGAGGTACCTTTCGAAACCGATCTTTATAATGATGACACTCTCTCTTTAGATTCACTTGAATTAGATAATTAGTATGATCGAATTTGCAAAATGAATCAAAAGATAATTGTCAAAAACAAATCTATAAAATCTATTAAGGCTAAACTAGAGAAAGAAATATCGGAACTAAAAGATAAACTATCTAGACTTGAAAAAGGCAAAGAAATTGACTTAGAATGCAAATTGTGTCAAAATCTTAAAATCAAAAATGAGGGACTCAAGGAGGAAGCCTAAAAACTAAACAAATTTAAAAAGAGCCCTCATTCTCTTAAACAAATGATAGATGCTCAAAAGTTTTCCGTTAATAAAACCGGTATAGGCTATAACTTTTCTGAAGCATCAACAAGTAGAACAAAACAAACCAAATTTGTAAAATCTCAGGCAGTCGAGGTTACTGGTGACAGTCCCCAAAATGCACCAGACGGTCCCGAAAATATAAAGGACCGTCCATCATTTAAAGGACCGTCCACAGTAGATAAGTCTATGACTTTGCCAAAATCTGTATTAGGTCCTGCACCAAAACACTTAACTGTAATGAACACTGAAGTACCTATTGCTAGTATAAGAGAAGTTAAACGCTTTTATAAACCATTACTAAAACCTGGAATAGGATTTAACAAAACAACGACTAGATCAAAAACTCCACCACCTAGGAAAATAAATGTTACCCAAAGACAAACTAAACCAAGACAACCTAGAAAACAAAATTATCCGAACATGTATCCCTCAGCATGGAAGAATAATTTTCTACCTATAGGTTTCTACTCACCATTTCAACATCCTAGTCAAATGCAACAAATGCATGGGATGTTTAATCCTAACAACTTTGGACCCATGAGATTTTGGGGACCATATATTTGAGTTTGTCTATGTTATCATTAGATATGCTTGGGAATTGACTTGGAGCCCAACGAATGGATCAAAGATAGTGGATGCACTAATCACATGATGGGAAATCGTAAGCTATTCTCATCATATCAATCATGCAACGGAGGTAATTTCACTTTTGGTAGTAAACTCAAAGGTAATATCATTGGGAAAGGTACGATCACTCATAACTCTCTTACTATCACTAATGTTGAACATGTAGATAGCTTAGGTTTTAATCTCTTAAGTATTAGTAAAATATGTGACAATAAGTGCAAGGTAATCTTTTCCGAAAAAGGTAGTGAAATCATTAAGGATAGAAAGGTCATTGCCAAGGGCATTAGGAAAGGTGATCTATATGTCATGAAGATAAGTAATAAATCTACTAACAATATATGTTTGGCTACGGTTAGTGATAACTCTACTTTGTGGCATAGAATATTAGGTCACGCAAATATGCGTTTGTTGCAATCATTAGCTTCTAAGGATTTAGTTAGAAATCTTCCTAAACTTAAGTTTGACCAACATTTTTGTGACGCTTGTAAAGTTGGAAAACAAGCTCACTCTAGCCATAAACCTAAGAATATAGTCTCAACCTCTAGATGTCTAGAACTCCTTCACATGGATCTTTTTTATCCTTCCGCCGTACGGAGCTACGAATGAAATCTTTACACCTTAGTAATAGTGGACGATTAGTCTAGGTACACTTGGACTAGATTTCTTAAGAACAAGACCAAAGCCTTCGAGCAGTTTAAAACATTTAGCAAGAAAATCCAAAATCAACTAGGTTGTTCCATAGTTTCCATTAGGACAGACCATGGTAGAGAATTTAATAATGAAGTGCAATTCGGAGTCTATTGTGATGCTAATGGTATTACTCACAATTTCTCAGCTCCACGCACTCCACAATCAAATGGGGTAGTCGAAAGGAAAAATAGAACACTACAAGAAAGGAGTAGAACAATGCTAAACGAATAATCCATCCTTCAAAAATTCTGGTGTAATGCCGTAGACACCTCCACATATATACTTAATAGAATTCTCATTAGGCCAATCCTAGGAAAAACCCCATACGAAATCTTGAAAGGTAGGAAACCTACACTAGATTACTTCAGAGTATTTGGAAGCAAATGATTCATTCTAAAAACCAAAGACTGTCTCACCAAGTTTGACCCGAAGTCTTACGAAGGTGTATTCCTAGGATATTCACAAAATAGTAAAGCCTATATAGTACTCAATAAGGAAACAATGGCCGTTGAAGAATCACTCAACATGAATTTCAATGAGAGTCCTCCCCCACCTAAAACATCACCTTTGGTAGATGATCATTTAGATGAAGAAAACATCATCATAGATAACATGAAAAATCTAGGGATCAATAATGTGAATGAAACAATAGAAATAGATGAAACCACCAACACTAAAGAATCTAGAAATCATCCTTTAGACAACGTCATTGGAAATCTAAACCAAAGTACCCTTAGATCACAAGCTCAAGATAAAAGCAATTTCTTCTGCTTTGTCTCAATCATAGAACCTAAGAACGTCAACAAAGCATTGAAAGATGAAAGTTGGATCATCGCAATGCAAGAGGAATTAAATCAATTTAAGTCTAATGATGTTTGGGAGTTAGTACCTATAGGACCGAAAATATGTAAGATTTATGTGGTTCGGGAGGTCTAGGTTGATCAAAGAAGATGAAAGGATTCATCTTTCTAATGAGAGAAAGAGTAGAGAGAGGGTGAAGAAAAACACAATGTTTATTAGATTAGAACAAATGAAGGTTACACAATGATTTTCCCACACCCCTCATGGAGAGTCATGAGGGGTATTTATAGGCTCGATACAATATAACTATTCCTCGTGTACAATAGTAGTCCCTGCGGGTAAACTAACTACGTATCTAGTCCAATTCACGTGTATGACGTTATCTTTACAAACTAGTGGGGCTAGCGATCTCCCTCCAAGATATCGTCACACGTGAATGGTTACAATGAGACCTATAAACAAAGTAAATTACAATAATAATAAACAATGTTGACGTTGTTGAAGCGCAGAGTCTCTGTAGTCTAGATACCGAGGCAGACTTGAAGTTCTCTCTTCCGACAATCTCGGCATTTGATCTTTGGCACTGACGGCACTGATCCTTATAGCTCTGAACTTCAACTTTAATGGTCTAGTTAGGTTATTACTCCCGCCTAACTAGTGAGCCTTTTCATTCTTTTTCTTTAATCTGCTCCCTCCTGAACTGACAACTCTCTTTCATCAAATCTCTTTAGTCTTCAAACACGCAGCGGATAAAGTAGACTATGTCCTTGTTCGAAACTTTTAAAGTAGACTATGTCCTTGTTCGAAACTTTTAAAGCTTGCTCGAAACTTTTAACTTTCTAATTCGTACGAATTAAAAGATTTATCAAGAGTCGAAGTGTTTTTCTAACTTGTACAAGAGGAAAAAAAAAACACTGAGTAATCAAAAACTTCTAAAGATGAGGCCTGGAGAGTTTGCTCGAAAGTTTAGGGTTTAAGCTTCTCGAAACTTTGGTTGTTCTTTAAAAATTTAGGGTTTTGACTTGTTGACCATCTGTTCCGGCGTCTTTTCCGGCCATAAATTCCGACCACCTTTCTGACCAGATCTTCCGACCATGTTTTTGACCAGTTTTTTCATGGTTATGGTACAAAAAGTCATTAAAAGATGATGTACACAAAAAGCTGATATCTTAGGACTAAAAAAGGCACAAGAAACAGTTCTCTAAAACTTTATAAGAAAGCAACAGACTTTTTGACCATATTTTGGATACAAAAGACTTGTATGAAACTGTTACCACTCTAAATGATAGAAATTGTTTTAGATTCAAATAACATGGTAAGACAGCTTCAATAAAGTAAACTTTTTACCACAAAAGATGGGGAAAAAAATTCCAGGTTCAAAAAATAATGGGTAAAACAGCTTCAAAATGATATACGAACCACAAAAATCAATGAAATTACAACCATGGCTCTTATACCAATTGTAGGACCAAAAATATGTAAGATTTATGTGGTTCGGGAGGTCTAGGTTAATCAAAGAAGATGAAAGGATTCATCTTTCTAGTGAGAGAAAGAGTAGAGATAGGGTGAAGAAAAACACAATGTTTATTAGATTAGAACAAATGAAGGCTACACAATGATTTTCCCACACCCCTCATGGAGAGTCATGAGGGGTATTTATAGGCTCAATACAATATAACTATTCCTCGTGTACAATAGTAGTCCCAGCGGGCACAACTAACTACGTATCTAGTCCAATTCATGTGTATGACGTTATCTTTACAAACTAGTGAGGCTAACAGTACCAAAACCTAAGTACGTGACCATAATAGGAACCAAGTGGGTATTTAGGAATAAATTAGACGAGAACGAAATTGTATCTAGGAATAAAGCAAGGTTAGTAGCACAAGGCTATAATCAACAAGAGGGAATTGATTATGACAAAACCTATGCACCTGTAGCTAGACTAGAGTCCATTAGAATATTACTTTCCTGTGGTTGTGCGTTAGACTTTAAGTTGTTCCAAATGGATGTGAAAAGTGCATTCCTAAACGATTTCATCAATGAGAAGGTATATGTAGCACAACCTCCAGGATTCATTGACTTCGAGAAACCCGAGCATGTTTGTAAACTCAAGAAAGCTTTGTATGGTCTTAAGCAAGCTCCTAAAGCTTGGTATGATAGGTTAAAAGCTTTTCTTCTTAAACATGAATACTCAATGGGAATGGTAGATAACACTCTTTTCACTAAGAAGAAAGAATCAAACATCATCATCGTCCAAATATATGTCGATGACATTATATTCGGATCAACTTGTCAAGACATGTGTGATGAATTCTCTAAAATCATGCATGACGAGTTTGAAATGAGCATGATGGGCGAACTTAACTTCTTCCTTGGACTTCAAATAAAACAATTAGCAGATGGAATATTCTTTAATCAATCTAAGTACATAAAAGAAATGCTTAAGAAATTTGGATTATAGGATACTAAACCTATGAAAACTCCAATGGCTATGGACACAAAGCTCACCAAAGATGAAGAGGGTGAATTCGTAGATAGTACTAAGTATAGAGGTATGATAGGAAGTTTATTATACCTAACGGCAAGTAGGCCCGATATCATGTTTAGTGTCTGCCTTTGTGCTCGCTTCCAAGAAGATCCCAAAACTTCTCACCTTGAAGCGGCTAAGTGTATCTTCTGATACATTAAAGGCACTATGCACTTAGGATTATGGTATCCTAAGGGGACCGGCATAGAAACCATAGTATATGCCGACTCTGATCATGCGGGAGATTATGTGGATCGAAAAAGCACTAGTGGCATTTGTACCTTCATGGGTTGTTGTTTAACTTCTTGGTTCTCCAAGAAACAAACGGCACTAGCTATCTCCACAACCGAAGCCGAATATGTAAGCGCTGGAAAGGCATGTCAACAAGCACTATGGATGAAACAATCTCTCGTAGACTATGGCATCACACTTGATGATATCCCAATCATGTGTGACAAGCCATTGATTTAAGTAAAAACCCCATGCAATATTCTCGCACAAAGCACATAGAAATTCGTCACCACTTTCTTAGGGATAATGTACAAAAGGGAAACATCTCCATCGAAAAGGTTCCAACGGAAGAAAACATTGCCGATATCCTTACTAAACCTCTCAAGGGGAACCTTTCTTCTATCTTCGTCTAGGTTTAGGAATGATGGAACACATCTCTTCTTCTTAACTTCTGTAAGCCTCTTTCTTCTATTTTGAGTCTAGGATTCTATTGAGCAAAAAATTAAATTGGGGAATTTTTCTTTAAAACTTTACTTATCTTAAAAAAAAAATAGTCCTTGCATGATTAAAACCAACTCTAAATTTTTTTTCGTGCATGAAAAACCCCAATTCCTTCTTTTCAAAACTTCTCAGGTTTAGGAAAATCATCTTTCTCGCATTGTTAATACAATTCAAAAATGATTTTCTCATGCATGCATAATGTACTCAAAATCCTTGATCGGATAATGTAACTAATATATAATCCGACATGGAAAAACGAGCAAGATTGAACTAAGGAGACTTTGGATTATCTCTTAGGTTTTCTTTTCTTTAGAGTCGAGATAATCACATCTCCACATATGTTTCATGTAGGCACACACTAGGAATACCTTCTTCTGAAGGAATTCATGATTTGGATAATATGAGTTTGTCCCCAATATATAAAGGACCGTCGACCTATATACGGGACCGTCCATTTTTTTGTCGTTATCCCTTTTTTCTGATTTCTTGCCTCTGCACTCTGAATCATCTACTTGCTAGTCTAACCTACACTTCCCTTATTACTTAAACATAATTTGAATTAGTTAAACATAAAATGCATGCTTTGCCTAAGATAGCACTCTCTTCTTCTATTTAAACCTTCATCTTCCTCCCTAAATCTCATGGCATAACTTCTTCTTCCTCCTTCCTCACAATGTCATCCCCTAGAAAACCTAGAATGTCGGTCAAACCCATTTGGAGGAAGAAACAAAGTCTAGGCAACTTCATGAACAATTCCACCACTTAAAACAATCACAATCCCAACTTCAATTCAAAATCTACACCCTACAAGGAAGCATCTTCCTCATCCTTCTCTTTCTTTGCTTCACAACCCCAAAATGAGTCTCCATCCATTCACAAAGAGACTCCTAACCTTACTCTTCAAGATCATTCATTGCCACCAACATATCCACCTCAAATGACAAATCCAAACTCTCTACACTCCATCAAAGCTCAAGAATTTTCCAATCTTGTTGACTTGAACCTTCTAAACATCATTCTCTCCCAAAAGCTTCACCCTCCAACCATGCTTCATCCCTCTCTTGACCAAGTTGATGCCCATGGAGGTTTTTACGTTTGTTGCATTTACAACCGCAACCACTTTCAAAAGCTCAAGAATGATCTTGACTTCATCACATCTCTTCTCTTGCCACCCGACTTTCCACCACCTTCAAGCAACACTCTTTCACCACCTTTTCTCCGCAAATCTTAGACAACATGCATGCTCTACAATAAAACCGGACTTAACTTTGAAGAATAGATTAGGACTAGGACTAGTAATGTAGGACTTTTTTGTAATGGTCATCCTTATGTATGACTTTGTTCATGATTTATGAATGTTTAACTTTATGCATGCTTATTAAATTTTGTCTCCTGTCTAACCCACTGCCGATGGTCCCTTAAATACCTGCTTATTGGCCAAAACTGCTGATTAGGTTCAGATAAGCTCTGATTTTATTTTTCCTAGCTTTTAAATTATAATTTAGACTTAACTTGAATTTTTCAGATTTTTCCTAAGTCATTTGCTATTTTTAATCTTTTTAATTAGTTTCTTATAGTTTTTAAATCATAATAAATAAAATAATAATCAGAAAAATATAATTTTAATTTTCAAAATTTTCTTTTATTAAGTAGAATCTAGGAAAAATATAATTATCTCTGTAGACCTTAGGAAAAATAAAATATAAAATAAGTGATAGTTTCTATTTAATAGATTTTATCTTTTTAATTTTTTTTAATTAAGCACTTTTCATTTTTATAATTTTCTTAGCTTCTTTTCACCTCATAATATTTATAGAAAAAGTTTTAGATTTTTCTTTGTTCATTTAGTATTTATTATAAATTAAAATAGTTTAAAAAATAATTAAATAATAAATAATTAATAATAATTAGATAAAAAGTGTAAAAAATATAATTTTAAGTTTTAAAATAAGTTTTAAGTTATTTTAGATTTTTCAAAGTTAAATTTTCATTTTTCTAGCTTTATTTCACATTTCCTTAGTGTAATTCAAATCAAAACCTTATTCGTTCAATCATCACCCGATCACAAATTCGTTTTATTACAGTTTTCACACCTCGTTGGGACTTAACGACCCGGGGATACACTAAACTCCTTTGGTAAATTGCATTGTGCCCTTAAAGCTGTTTGACTCTTGTTGACCATTTACTTGGTCAATATTAGTTGACCGTTTGGGGCCGATCAGTGATGATTTTGCTTGAATGCTCAGCTTGCTATTTATAGGCAAAACTGAGCAGACAAGTGGCGGATCCGGCGGACCCAAAATATGGGTTCCGCCCATATAATGGTTTGGTTCCGCCGGGACATGCCAGCTAAGATTTTACAATATCTTTCCATATTTTGTCAAGTCTTGTCAAGATCTTCCAAAGTCAACTCTTTAGCTTCAAGATCTTTCCAAAATATATTGTAAAGTCAACTAAGATATGTAGATGATGCATGCCATGATGTCATGTATATTTCTATTTTTAAGAAATAAAAATAAACATGTAAATGTATATAATGTAATTCCTAGTGATCATGTAATGTGTAAAATGTGTTTTAAAAGACTTGTTACTATAAATGTAAAAGACTTAATCTTATATTTATGCATTGCTTAAAGATAAACTTTGTAATTGTCATTAACAAAATTAAGCAAAGATCGTAAAATATAAATAACGTTTTTAGGACGATATTTGTATTAACAAGCTCCCCCTTTTTGTTGATGAAAAAACATAAAGTATATTTTTAAGTGATGAAATAATAAAGTTTGAGTCTTTTAAAAATATAGATTAAGTTAGTTTTATGCAAGTTTTGAAAACTATTTTAAGCATAAAAACATGCACTGTGATGTTAACAGTGATATATGAACTTAATCCTATCTCCCCCTTTTTGTCGAAACAAAAAGAAGATATGCGTAGCGAAATGTGGTTAACGGTTCTTGGTTATAACTCCCCTAATGTGGAGTACCAAGTACGATAATGCAATGATTTTGAGAACTTAAAAAGCTCCCACTTGGATAATACTCCCCCGAATTGGAGTGCCAAGGTTATGATGTATGAACCTACAAAACAAATAGTTAGTATTTGATATACTCCCCCTCGATCTATACTCCCCGTTGATAGGGTACCAACGTATAAGATTCAAGTTTGAGAAAAGCTACAAAACAAAGGTTAGTTGTGAATCAATCCAATCAAGTAGCATAATGCATATGTAAGGGTTCAATGTTTTGAAAACATAATCTAATGTTTTGAAAACAGAATTTCTTATATCGAATTCAAAGTGCCATTCTATTATTACTTAATATTCATATTTCATATGGCGAAGGCATAGTCTTCTTTTTTCTCTCAAATAAAAGCCTCATTGGCGCCAAGCGTGAGGGAATGCTAGACGTTTGGTAATTTCTCCTCCTACCAGGATAAAAGATCCCATTGAAGCGGCTGATCCCATGCATATTGTATGTACATCTGGTTGCACAAATTGCATAGTATCATAAAGAGCGACCCCCGGTATTACCCATCCGCCAGGAGAGTTTATAAACAAATACAGATCTTTGGTATCATCCTCGATACTGAGATATATCATAAGACCAATAAGTTGATTTGAGATCTCACTATCAACCTCTTGACCTAAAAAAAGTAATCTTTCTCGATAAAGTCGGTTGATTAGGGTCAAATTGTATCCCCTCGAAACCGTACAGGCGCCTTTTGACGCATACGGTTCAAAAAAAATCAATGTGTAGATTCCAATACTTTTTCTTTTTTCATAGCAAGTTCTTTCTAACTAAAAGGATTTTCTTTGATTTTTCACTAAATATGAGTTTGTCTTCCTTTCCTTATAACGTATAATATATAAAAGAATTCATTAAACTTATCCAATTGACTTTTCATTGATGGATTGTTTCATCGAGATTCAATCCAAATATGAGATTGTACAATATGAGTTTGTCCCCAATATATAAAGGACCGTCGACCTACATACAGGACCGTCCATTTTTTTTTGTCGTTATCCTTTTTTTCTGATTTCTTGCATCTACACTCTGAATCATCTACTTGCTAGTCTAACCTACACTTCCCTTATTACTTAAACATAATTTGAATTAGTTAAACATAAAATGCATGCTTTGCCTAAGATAGCACTCTCTTCTTCTATTTAAACCTTCATCTTCCTCCCTAAATCTCATGGCATAACTTCTTCTTCCTCCTTCCTCACAATGTCGTCCCCTAGAAAACCTAGAATGTCGGTCAAACCCATTTGGAGGAAGAAACAAAGTCTAGGAAACTTCATGAACAATTCCACCACTTAAAACAATCACAATCCCAACTTCAATTCAAAATCTACACCCTACAAGGAAGCATCTTCCTCATCCTTCTCTTTCTTTGCTTCACAACCCCAAAATGAGTCTCCATCCATTCACAAAGAGACTCATAACCTTACTCCTCAAGATCATTCATTGCCACCAACATATCCACCTCAAATGACAAATCCAAACTCTCTACACTCCATCAAAGCTCAAGAATTTTCCAATCTTGTTGACTTGAACCTTCTAAACATCATTCTCTCCCAAAAGCTTCACCCTCCAACCATGCTTCATCCCTCTCTTGACCAAGTTGATGCCCAAGGAGGTTTTTGCGTTTGTTGCATTTACAACCGCAACCACTTTCAAAAGCTCGAGAATGATCTTGACTTCATCACATCTCTTCTCTTGCCACCCAGCTTTCCACCACCTTCAAGCAACACTCTTTCACCACCTTTTCTCCGCAAATCTTAGACAACATGCATGCTCTACAATAAAACCGGACTTAACTTTGAAGAATAGATTAGGACTAGGACTAGTAATGTAGGACTTTTTTGTAATGGTCATCCTTATGTATGACTTTGTTCATGATTTATGAATGTTTAACTTTATGCATGCTTATTAAATTTTGTCTCCTGTCTAACCCACTGCCGATGGTCCCTTAAATACCTGGCGGTCCCCAATATATAAGGGACCGTCCAAGCATTTACAGGACCGTCCAGCTGCTGTTGCCTCTGATTCTATCCTTTTTCTTGTTCTCATCTATTCTGTATGTTGCATATGTATATTCTTGCACCTGTATTCTAACTTGTTTTTGTAGCAAAATACCATCGATCGATTTCCCGGTGCCCTCATCTAGGGGGAGCATTAAGCATGGGGGAGTCTTGATACCGTCGATTTCTTTCCTCTCTACACATCGACGAAGCCTTTTTCATTCTACAAGCAGGGGGAGAACAAAACGAAACTCATTAAAAACTTGTTAATACTTAATTTTACCTAAAATGAGTTTATATTTTGTAATCATCAAAAGAGGGAGATTGTTAATACGAATAATGTCAAAAACGTCATTTGCATTCTCCGGTCTCTACATGTTTTGATAATCACAAAATATAAATACATGTTACGTAAAATTACTCTTAAAAAGTTTATAATCGAGAAAACTCGTTTCAACAACAACGTCACTTAAGGTATGAAAAAACAATCTACCAACTTAGTTAAATGATCAAGGAATTTATTTTTCACTAAACCTCACATTTTTATGTGACACAACATTTTTACAAAAGTATTTTTGTAATTTTAAAGAAATGTTTTATTTAGAAAATAAATTTGAATTTCAAATTCTCCAACAGCTAGTTTTTCCGCCTAAAACCAGATAAGTCTTTCACCAGATAAAATTCCACCACATCAGGACAAAAATAGGAGCTGTTAATACAAATAGCGTCTCAAAAACGTTATTTATATTCTTTGATCTTTCATTAGTTTTGTTAATGACAAATAAAAGGAATATCTTTTAGCAAATAATAAATACTAGCTTAAGTCTCTTAAGTACACATTTTACATTTCACATATTAACCAAGAATTACAAGTTTAGTAACTTGTTTCCTTAAAAGGAAACTTTAATTCATAAACCATTCCATGACATCATTGCATGCATCACATACAATATCTTTGATATATCTTGGTTAGATATGCAAGCAACATAGTTGACATTTGAAGATCTTGGATGATATGGTAAGATACAACTAAGATATGGTAAGAGACAACTATTACATAGCTGTCACATCCTACGGATCCAAGTCCTATAAAGGACGGATCCCTTTTGAGGGATCCGCCGGATCCGTGAGCTGAAGATCAGCTTGCCTATAAATAGGAAGCTGATCATTTGGCTCTCTCATCACTCATATAGCTTAACACATATATTCATTCAGTACATATCTTACTAACATCATTCATAGTTGCATTTCACTTTGATCTTTCATTTTGTAGAAAAGAGATCAAGCATTAAAGGATCTACAGAACCGTAATCCTTTAGTTGCATTACTGTGTGATCTTGTAGTTTGTTTCACACATCATATCTATCATTTGTAATCAGTGAGTGTGGTTAGTACTTTAGTCCTTAAAGTACAAAGAGTGTAGGGAGTGGTTGTACCCTTGTAAAGAACTCGACATCTAGCTTAGTGTCGGTAAAGTAATTAGGCGACGTCAGGTTGGTTCTACCTTGTGAAAGAACCCGGTGTTTAGCTTAGTACCGGAAAAGGAAGTAAGCGACGTGTAAAGGTTTTCTCCGCCTAGGAAAGGAGTTTGTTTCTTAGTGAAAGATAAACTCTCGAGTAGGAAACTCGGGGAGTGGAGTAGGGCAAGGAATAGAGTTCTTGTAGCCGAACCACTATAAACAACTGTGTCGTGTGGTTTGATCTTTCCTCTCTTTATCTTTTGTTTACATTGTGTGATTATTTATTTGTGATTGTTTCCTTTGAATTAACATATAGTAACAAAGCAAATAAAACTTTAAAAACGGTAAAAACTGATGTGCGTGGTTTTGTAACCTTACAACAGGTTTTACCTCTCGAGAGATCCCAAGAGGCTTACAACCCCACCAGGCAGTGTACCTGACCGATGTAGTATAGTGTAGTGGTAAGTACGGGGGGTTGATCGTTCTCCACAGGGAATAGTGTTCGTTAGGTATGAAAGGCTACTCTAATTAGGTCTAAGGGTTGAGGAAGATTCTTTTTATGTTTTTATATTTTTATGAAAGCAAGTAAAATCTCGGTTTTGAAGGAGTGGGCGGAATTAGTTGCTAGTCAACTAACCCAAAATTACTACGGATGCAAATAAAATAAAATAACAAAGATGAAAAGTGGTGAGAAACTTATGTGTAGAGAAATGTGTTTACTTAGATTTCCTTACTCCCTAACTATCTTTTACCGGTTAATTAGTGTGTATTAGTTGCGTGGATGACGGGTGTATTCCTTAATACCATTCGTGGGGTGGCGTACTTACTTCCCCAAACTCTACAAGCTCCTACTTCACTCCTATGTCGAGCCGGCTAGGAAGCTCCTAACATGGGATCACTAGAATTCGCTTGTGCATTAAATACAACCATAAAAACCTTTAGTACGCGTTTGGTTCATGTTTCTTAAGACGTTCAAGCAAGTTACCGAATAGGAAGTTAGCCAGTTTTCTTAAGCCTAACATAGATAAACAATCATCCAATACAACTAACAACACACTAACAACCAATAATCAATAGCTAAGTTTCATTAGATCTAAGCAAACACAAGATAAAATTAGCCTAACATGTTAAACAAAAGACAAGCATAAGATAGAATCAAACAACACATAGACATATTGAATGATTAATTGATAACTTATCTTTCAATGAAACATGGAAGATCTCAAGGCAAAAAGCCCTGAAAAAGTAGCTAAAATCGTCTTAGGGTTTTATCCCAAAACTCCACACACTAAGCTCTCCCTAATGACAAAAGATTAGAAAACTATATATAGATTTTTGGATCTGACGGCGTCACCTTATGCATTGTGACGCCGTCACCTCGCCGCTTTTAGGGTTCCCGGGTGACCTTCTTGACGCCGTCCCTCTTTAGCTCTTCAAAAATCCATTCTGGCTTATCAAGGCTTGACGCCGTCGGATCATGAACGTGACGCCGTCCCCTTATGATTTAAGCCGTGACGCCCTTGATTTAGTTAAAGCGTGACGCCGTCAGAATTCTCATGCTAACTCACTGGCCCGTCATGAGTAAATTTCACATCCCACTTTTCTTGCCAAGGCATGACGCCGTCAAGAGATGATTCTGACGCCGTCAAAGGTAAATTTCAGCCGATTTTGAGACTTTATCGTATTCTTCACTTTAATGCTCCAAAAACGTCCAAAATGCCTCCTTTTCCAGATTTCTCCTCAAAAGTACCTAAAATGACAAAAGGAACGATTTAGGGCAATATTTGATCAAATAAATACGATTTCGGGCTTAAATGACCCCTTAAAAGCGGTACACTTTTCGCCTCATCACTATTTATGATTTTAAAAACGGTAAAAAACTATTCAACCCCCTTCTAGTTTTCCACAATTGGCATCAGGAGCTACGTTACTTAAGATCTTTAAAATATATTGTATTTTAAAACTTAAAACGATCCATGGATTTTGAAAACTTTAAAGAAGGGCAATCTATGCAGAGACCACCTCTATTTGAACCAAATTGTTTTATTTATTGGAAAAATCGCTTTGAGACTTATGTAAAGTCAAAGGATATAGATCTATGGTTATATTATAGTTGATGGTGATTACAAGCCTATTAGTAATAATATTTTGGGTGGTCGGGATGAAGGAGCTTCTCTTACTCGTCACAGTGATGAGCAAAAGAAACTAATTGCCAAAAATAATGAAGCCAAAATGATGCTTTATAATGCCTTACCTAAGAAAGAATATGAAAGAGTTTTTATGTGTAAAACGGGTAAGGATATTTGGCAATCTCTTATTATCACACATCAAGGGAACTCACAAGTAAAAGATAACAAAATTGATCTTCTTGTCCAACAATACGAACAATTTGTTATCTCTGAAGATGAGACCATTGATAGTGCGTTTGCTAAGTTCAATACTATTATTACATCACTTAAAGCACTTGACGAATCTTTTTCTAGCAAGAATTTTGTCAGGAAATTTCTAAGAGCACTCCATCCGAAATGGAGAGCAAAGGTGACAGCTATTGAAGAATCTAAGGATCTCTCAAGCATGACACTGGATGAGCTCATAGGAAACCTAAAAGTTCACGAAATGATTATGGAAAAAGACTCGGAAATTGTCAAAGGCAAAAAGGGGAAGATTAAGTCTATTGCCTTGAAAGCCAAAGTCGAGTCAAGTGATGATGAGTCTTGTTCAAACAGTGATGATGAAGAATATGCCATGGCCGTGAGGGATTTCAAGAAATTCTTCAGGAGACGAGGAAAGTTTGTAAAACCACCTCGTGATGAAAAGAAATCCTCTCGGAAAGATCGTGACGATAAGAAAGGTAAGGATGATAGGAAATGCTATAGGTGTGGTGACTCCAGTCACTTAATAGGAGAATGTCCAAAGCCTCCAAAGACCAAGTCTCAAAGAGCCTTCGTTAGTGGAGCTTGGAGCGATAGTGAAGGAGATGATGATGATGAGCCTAAGAACAACGAAATTGCACTTATGGCTAATGACACAGAAGAGGTACATTCTGATTCATACTCCTTTATAGATGATGAAACCTTAGAAGTAGAATATAACAAACTGTGTGATGTCACTTTAAAAATCATAAACAAAAACAAGTTTTTGAAAATAAAGACAACACTTTTAGAAAATGAAATATATTGGCTTAAAGAAAAAGCAATACGAATTGAAAAAGGTAAAGTTAGTAAAGAAACATGTGTGTCTTGTCAAGAACTAAAACTTGAACTAGAAACCTTAAGAACCACACAGGAAGATTTAATCAAACAAAATTCAAAGTTTAAAAGGTTTGATAAAAACATAAGTTGTGCAGATGAAATAATGAAAATGCAAAAGCTACCTCATGATAAAACAGGTCTAGGCTTTATGAAACTAGGAACCTTAAGTGATCATAAGGAACAGACTGTGATTAAAACTGATTCAACAGAGTTAGACACTCACAGATCCGACGGATCCAAAAATTTGGATCCACCAGGTATATCCAAAGGATCCGCGGGTACAGAAGTTGAACAGAAGGTTCACAAAGTCGACCGTTCCGAGTTTGTTAAAGTTACTAAGAAACCTAACAGTAGCATAACCAATAATAAACACAAACCAACAGTATCTTTAGGAAGAGGTCAAGCTAGAAATGAATATAGAGTTAAAACGGATCAACAAAGACCTCAGATGAGTTTTCCCAAACACCCCTTTCCAAAGAGTATAGTTAATTCACAACACACTTATCAAAATAATTGGAACCAAAACATGTCTAGAAACTTTCATGGTCCTAATTATATGCCGTGGAACAATTGTCCACCTTTTCAGTACATAAACCATGATAATGTCATGTTTAACCCAAACGGACCCATGAGATATTGGGGACCAAATGCTTGAGTCTTTTATGAACTTAGGTATGCTTGAAAGTTGATCTTGAACCTGATGAGTGGATCAAAGATAGTGGGTGCTCAAGACACATGACGGGAAACAAAAATCTTTTCTCAACCTACCAAGTGTATGACGGAGGTAATGTCACATTCGGTAGCAAGCTTAAAAGTAAAATCATCGGAAAAGGTACAATCTCTCATGACTCTCTATCTATTGATGATGTTGCTCATGTAGATAATTTAGGATTTAATCTACTTAGTATAAGTCAATTATGCCGCAAAAAGTATAACGTCCTTTTCAGTGAAAATGGAAGTAAAATACTTAAAGATGGCATAACCGTAGGAAAAGGTGTTTTAAAGAATAATGTCTATGTTATGAAATTAGATAAAACACCTAAAGATAAGTTATGTCTTACCTCCTTGGACGAAAACTCAACTCTATGGCATCGACGCTTAGGTCATGCTAATATGAGGCTTATTCAATCCTTGTCTTCCAAAGAACTCGTTAGGAACCTACCCAAGTTGAAATATGACCAACACTTTTGTGATGCTTGCAAAATTGGGAAACAAGTACATAATAGCCATAAGGCTAAAAACATGGTATCTACATCTAGATGCCTAGAATTATTACATATGGATTTGTTTGGCCCGTCGGCTATACAAAGTTATGGAGGAAATTTTTACACTTTAGTCATAGTAGATGATTACTCTAGATATACATGGACAAAGTTTTTGAAAACTAAAAATGAGGCATTTGATAAATTTGAAATTCTAAGCAAGAAAATTCAAAATCAAATAGGAAGTAATATAGTATCTATTAGAACTGACCATGGTCGAGAATTTGACAATGAAATTCAATTTGGAAATTTTTGTGATAATAATGGAATAACTCATAATTTCTCGGCTCCTCGTACACCTCAATCTAATGGTGTAGTAGAACGTAAAAATAGAACAATTCAAGAAATGAGTAGAACTATGTTAAATGAACAAAACATACCACAAAAGTTTTGGTGTCACGCTGTAGATACTTCTACATATATCCTAAATAGAGTTTTAATTAGACAATTTTTAAATAAAACTCCTTATGAAATTTATCGAGGCAAAAAGCCTACATTAGGATATTTTAGAGTTTTTGGAAGCAAGTGCTTCATTTTAAACACAAAGGACTATCTCACTAAGTTCGACCCAAAGTCGTATGAAGGTGTATTCCTTGGGTACTCGCAAAACAGTAAAGCATACATTGTATTAAACAAGGAAACATCAAGAGTCGAGGAATCGTTGAACGTAACATTCAACGAAAGTCTGCCTCCCTCTAAGACATCACCTTTGGTAGATGATGACTTAGTTGAAAGTCAAATGGTTAATGATATAGAAAACATTGAAAATGACAATGAACCCATAAAAGGAGAAATTATTAATATTAAAGAAACTAAAAGTCATCCATTAGAAAACGTCATAGGAAAACTTAATGAAAGAACATTAAGATCCAAAGCTCAAAATGAAAGTAATTATTTTTGTTTTATTTCAACGGTTGAACCCAAAAACATAGACGAGGCAATAAAAGATGAATCTTGGGTAATTGCTATGCAAGAAGAACTAAATCAATTTATTAGAAATGATGTTTGGACATTGGTCCCTCCACCTAAAAACCAAACCATAATCGGCACTAAATGGGTCTTTAGAAATAAAATGGATGAAAATGGTATTGTATCTAGAAATAAAGCTAGGCTAGTAGCTCAAGGCTACAATCAACAAGAAGGTATAGATTACGATGAAACTTTTGCACCCGTAGCTAGACTTGAGTCTATTAGGATATTACTTGCATATGCATGTGCACATGATTTTAAGTTATTTCAAATGGATGTCAAAAGTGCTTTCTTAAATGGGTTTATAAATGAAGAAGTATATGTTGCACAACCTCCCGGCTTTGCCGACTTTGAAAAACCAAATTATGTTTTCAAAATTAAGAAAGCTTTATACGGACTTAAGCAAGCACCAAAAGCTTGGTATGATCGACTTAAGACTTTCCTAGTTGACCATAAGTATACCATGGGCCTAGTAGATAATACTCTCTTCACCAAGAAAAAGGGATCACATATTATCATAGTCCAGATATATGTGGATGACATTATATTCGGTTCAACTTGTCAAGAGTTATGCGACGATTTCTCAAAAATCATGCATGACGAGTTTGAAATGAGTATGATGGGGGAACTAAACTTTTTCTTAGGTCTCCAAATTAAACAATTAGAAGATGGGATATTCTTCAACCAATCAAAGTATATCAAAGATATGCTTAAGAAGTTTGGTCTTGAAGACTCAAAACCCATGAGAACACCCATGTCCTCCGAAACCAAACTCACTAGGGATGAAGAAAATGAATCCGTAGATAGCACTAAATATAGAGGAATGATTGGTAGTTTACTCTATCTTACGGCTAGTAGGCCTGACATTATGTTTAGTGTTTGTCTATGTGCACGTTTTCAAGAAGATCCAAAAACGTCCCATCTTGAAGCCGTTAAAAGAATATTTAAGTACATCAAAGGTACTACACACTTAGGATTATGGTATCCCAAAGGAACGGGTGTAGAAACCATAGTGTATACCGACTCAGATCATGCAGGTGACTATGTTGATAGGAAAAGTACTAGTGGTATTTGTACTTTTGTAGGATATTGTCTCACATCATGGTTCGCTAAGAAACAAACTGCCCTCGCAATCTCAACAACAGAAGCAGAGTATGTGTCTGCAGGAAAGGCGTGTCAACAAGCACTGTGGATGAAACAAGCTCTCGTCGACTATGGAATTGAACTCAACAACATTCCCATTCTTTGCGACAACAAAGGTGCTATCGATTTAAGCAAAAATCCAGTCCAACACGCTAGAACCAAACATATTGAAATATGCCATCACTTCCTTCGCGACAATGTACAGAAGGGAATCATCTCAATTGAGAAAGTTTCCTCAGAGGACAACATTGCCGATATCCTCACTAAACCACTTAAACGTGAACCTTTCAACTATCTTAGACTTGGATTAGGATTAATGGAACCTAGTGATTAGGAGAAACATTAGTATAAACATTAGTTTAGCCACACACGACACTAAACCAAAACATGTGTTCTGAATCCGCGGATCCAATCGACAACAAAGACGGATCCTTTGTTTGGGATCCGCCGGATCCGCCGCATGCTAAGTCCAGTTTATTATTTAATAAACAAGAACAAGTACTATTTACTCCTCACTCCAAAACATATCACCTTACTATACTCGACACACACTTAATCTCCATCACATTTTAGACCATTTTCTTTCACAAATTTGTGCTTCTAACATCACTGTAAGTATTCTTATCATATTTATACTCCTGATCTGCGTCTAGGATTTCCATTTCATGCACAAAACCAAAACTTGGGGTATATGCATAATTCTTGAAAAATCATGAAGCATATTTATTGCATTATACTTAAAAACATGTTTTTCTTAGTTAGGAATTGCATCTCATAGCACATTGTCTTAATTTAACGAAAACCCCATGAAAATTTTTCACTAAAATCTTTTAACGACTAGGTAAAATGATTTTTTCTTACATTGTTCATACAAATGCAAAAACGTTATCTTTTAGACTTCACTTGCATAATGTCTCTTGAATGCTAAAGGGAATACATAACTAATATGTATTTTTGGGTACATTCAACCGTAGCTACATTGAAATAGGAGTGTTTGGGTTATCTCTCGTTTTGTAAACAAAACTTGCATAAACTAATTTTTCTTGCATCAAAAGGAGTCGAGATAACCGCACCTCCACATTGTCCCCATGTAGGCACACACTAGGAATTTTACACTTCCTTTGATCATTTTAACTAAAACTATGTAACTTTTTGTACTTAGGAAAATCATGCCTCCCGCAACCAACTACGATCACAAGAAAACCGTTAACTACTTACCCAAATTTCACAAAACCAAGGGTCTAACCGATGCCCAAATCGAAATTTTCAAAGTCTTAGAGAAAAAGTATGTTCATGAGGGTAGAGCCGTAGATGCATCATTTTATAAAGGCACTCAACTTAGGGAACAATTAGCCGCAATTCAATTTGATTCTCTTTTAGACATAGATGAACCAATCATTCCTAGGTTCATACTTGAGTTCTATGCTAGTGTAGGTCTTAGCTCGAGTGATGAAGGTTACTTAAGTCTTCATTTTACTCTAAATGGAAATCTTGTCAACATCCCTCTTGATCAATTTGGTGAGGTCTTAGGAATTCCAAGTCAAGGTACATGTATTTACTCGGACAAATGGTCCTTAACAATCTTAGACTCCAATCTCAATAGGACGGCACCATATGCCACTCCTCTCCAATCAAAAGAAGTGATTAGGGAACATCTCTTCATTCCTAAGAACAACCCTACAAGAATGTATCGTGGTCGTGAAGTTGCTAGAGATCCATTTGCAATGGAACTTAATGAACTAAGACCCGAATTCAAAAAGATGGAGGATGTATTAAGGGCAAATGTGATGTGCACCATAGGAAACCGTGATCATATCAATGCTTGTTTATGCCACATGATGTACAACATCTCTACTCGTCAACCCTTCAATCTTGCTTATTATGTTGCCAAACGAATGTGTGACATTCCGGTTCAAAGCAAGATTGCAATGCCTTATGGTATGCTCTTAACCCGACTTTATAGAGCCTTTGCACCCGCTCGTCCAAACCATCTAGGCTTTGTTCCGGATTACAATGAAATTGAACACACCTTCGTTCCTTTGAGTGATTTTAGGGTTAGTGTTGATAAGGGCAAACGTCCTCGTGTTCCAACATCATCCTCATCATCTTCCATGAGTGAAGATGATGGTATGCCAAATTCTAGGATTCCTCCACCCGAGTACTTGAGCCATCTTCCTCCAATTCCACATGAATCCGCTGAGTATCGAAACATCAAAGGAATGGTGAAGAATCTGGGTCGTTGGATGATGAAATTACACAAGGGGATGAAGAAGTTGAAGAAGAAACTGAGTTAATGGTGTGTTTGGTTTTAAACAATGTTGGATATTGTGTTGTTAAACTTCTATGTGTCTTGAATTTATCTGATAATACTTATTGTGTATGTGTAATAACTAACACTTGCAGGTAGATAACCATCACGGTTATCAATTTTCCGGGTTATTGCCTATGTTTGGCATAACACCTAAAACGGTAAGTTTCTAAGTATGGATTAAACTATGTGCAATCATGTGTTAATATTATCATATTTAGTTATTTTGCTATACATATTAGATGTTAAGTAAGGTCTAGATGAATTTTCGGGTTTTCGTCGAAAAACGAGAAATATGACATATGTTCTGTTTACTTTCTTAGTTTTAGGCCTACGGATCCTGCGGATCCCAAAACAGGGTTCCGCCAAGGCTTATCGTTGGATCCGCCATCCGCCAACCTGCGGATTTGGCGGATCCCAGAAAATGGTTCAGCCTTTTATCCAACTTGGATCCGCAGGTTTCCCAGTAAAATTCTAAAACTTTTTCGACTCATCCCGATTCTTAAATCTTAGTGTTTAGTATCATTTAGGATTCATTCACTGATCATAATTCATCTTAGAATCATTTAGGAATTCTTAGAAACTTAGGAACAAAATTTCCCACCAAAATTTAAATTTTTAAACTTTAGGTGTGAGTTACCAAACCAATACAAAGAAGGAACCCTTTTTAGGGATCCGTCAAATCCGTGTAAATATCAAATCATCAGATTTTCCACTATCCTCTTGTATTAACTGCATATCCAACACATATTACTCAACCAAAGCTAAATGGATTGACTTCCTTGATATGACCTGCACAAATTTTTGTTCCAAATCATTAGTAACCAACATTCTCTATTGGATTCTCATCAAATCCAAACACACAGACTCACAAACCTTCTGTCTATAAATTAGCACTTTAGGATCATCACTTCACACAACAACCATTTCCTCTCCTGTACATCTTAGCTATCATACTTCACCATGACCAAGTCACACAACTCTTCCACATCTAGAACTCCAAGAAGAACAGCCCGCATCAGTGTTAAACCTTGTTGTTTTATCAACTTAGCAAACTCTTCATCTGAGGAAAATTCTCCTCTCAATATATCATCACCCATTGCTAGTGAAAATTTCCTTACACTCTCCACCCCAACACCATCACATGTTGTTATACAAACACCACCACCAACCCTTACTCCAATAGCCACTACTCCACCACCGGCTCCATCACAGACTGTTAGATCACCATCACCACCAAAATCACCTAAACTCCAACCCTTGGAATTATTTAGGACTCCTCCTACATCACCACATCTTGATGACTTAGAAGAACTTTCACCAAAATTACCCAATCTTCCACCCATGACCTTTGAAGGTCAACAACCCATGCTTTTTCACCCGGTTTACCCGGATATCCATGGCCCTTTATACCATGATGCACAATCATCCCAACCTCAACAAAAACCTCTATCACCCACATCCACTCTAGTTGCCATTGAAGAGCTCAATCGTCTCTACACTCTCTCGGGTATGGTTGACCATCGCCTTCATGAAGCAATGGACATCCAAAACATTCTTATGAACTCCCTCCAAACACCACAACAACCATCCAACAACAACAACACCCAACCACCATCACCACCACCACCACACAACTTGGACCCTAGTCTTCCGCCCGGCTTCTCAACTCATGATTGCGCACATTGTGAGAGAACGGCTCACTTGGCCCAAAGGACCAACATCTTGGTCCATGAGCTTCAAAACGAGATGAGGTTCATCTTGAACCATGTTCTTGAACGTTTAAACGCAATCTCTCATCCTTCTCAATAGGAGCTCTTTAGATTAGTTGTTTGGATTTTTCTTTAGTTGTTTGTTTAGGACCTTTTTATTTTTTTT
The DNA here is from genome assembly GCA_021014915.2 of Artemisia tridentata subsp. tridentata. Classification (NCBI taxonomy): domain Eukaryota; kingdom Viridiplantae; phylum Streptophyta; class Magnoliopsida; order Asterales; family Asteraceae; genus Artemisia; species Artemisia tridentata. Next base: position 69,421,324 of record CP139505.1, on the reverse strand, counting down.
GGATGTCTTTTTATTTGTAACATCATTTCACTATTGTGACTTTTGTCACAAAATTTTCAATCTATATGAATGTGATGTTTTATGCTTATGAGTGATCAACATATTGCATATTATCATTATCATTGTGAACTAACATTCCTATATTGCATATATTATATCTTGCATATGATTGCTTTAGGTACAAATTATGATCAGACACTTAGTTTGACTTTTTAAAATCAAACATATTGAAAGGCTTGTTTGGAAGAACACTTCACAAGCATTCTACTTCTTCATTGAAGTCATTTCATAACTAACACTTCATTTGCAGCATATCATACCCTTCAATAGTATACGTTGGTACTCGAGAAGTGAGGAGTATACATCGAGGGGGAGCATCTCATAAGCATCTCATATACTAACCGTTTGTTTTGTAGATTCATGCATCATTTCCTTGATTACTCCATTTAGGGGGAGTATAAAACAAGGGGGAGCTCTTAAAGTTCTCAAAATCGCATTCCGCTTCGCTACTCTTTTTGTTTCGACAAAAAGGGGGAGAAAGGACTAAGTTTGCATCAACTGTGAATCATCACAGTACATACATTTTTTACAAAACTTTTCTTTAATAAACAAACTTAATATATATTTTTAAGAACTCATGCTATATTTATTCTCTTGCTCAAAAATATACTTTATGTTTTGTCATCAACAAAAAGGGGGAGATTGTTAATACAAATAGCGTCTCAAAAACGTTATTTATATTCTTTGATCTTTCATTAGTTTTGTTAATGACAAATAAAAGGAATATCTTTTAGCAAATAATAAATACTAGCTTAAGTCTCTTAAGTACACATTATACACTTCACATATTAACCAAGAATTACAAGTTTAGTAACTTGTTTCCTTAAAAGGAAACTTTAATTCATAAACCATTCCATGACATCATTGCATGCATCACATACAATATCTTTGATATATCTTGGTTAGATATGCAAGCAACATAGTTGACATTTGAAGATCTTGGATGATATGGTAAGATACAACTAAGATATGGTAAGAGACAACTATTACATAGCTGTCACATCCCACGGATCCAAGTCCTATAAAGGACGGATCCCTTTTGAGGGATCCGCCGGATCCGTGAGCTGAAGATCAGCTTGCCTATAAATAGGAAGCTGATCATTTGGCTCTCTCATCACTCATATAGCTTAACACATATATTCATTCAGTACATATCTTACTAACATCATTCATAGTTGCATTTCACTTTGATCTTTCATTTTGTAGAAAAGAGATCAAGCATTAAAGGATCTACAGAACCGTAATCCTTTAGTTGCATTACTGTGTGATCTTGTAGTTTGTTTCACACATCATATCTATCATTTGTAATCAGTGAGTGTGGTTAGTACTTTAGTCCTTAAAGTACAAAGAGTGTAGGGAGTGGTTGTACCCTTGTAAAGAACTCGACATCTAGCTTAGTGTCGGTAAAGTAATTAGGCGACGTCAGGTTGGTTCTATCTTATGAAAGAACCCGGTGTTTAGCTTAGTACCGGAAAAGGAAGTAAGCGACGTGTAAAGGTTTTCTCCGCCTAGGAAAGGAGTTTGTTTCTTAGTTAAAGATAAACTCTCGAGTAGGAAACTCGGGGAGTGGAGTAGGGCAAGGAATAGAGTTCTTGTAGCCGAACCACTATAAACAACTGTGTCGTGTGGTTTGATCTTTCCTCTCTTTATCTTTTGTTTACATTGTGTGATTATTTATTTGTGATTGTTTCCTTTGAATTAACATATAGTAACAAAGCAAATAAAACTTTAAAAACGGTAAAAACTATTCAACCCCCCTTCTAGTTTTCCACAGGAGCGTATGTCGAGACGGTCCCATAAACATGGAGACGGTCCCTTATATATACGGGACCGTTCCCCGCTCCTTCTGGTGCCTATAAAGACTGAACTGTTTCATACAGAAAAATCACCTCTTGAGCACTAAAACTTTCTGTCTTTCAAATTCATTCTAAATACTCTTCTTTGATCACATTAACGGGTTGTAAGTTGTTTACAAGTGATCACATCCATCCCTCCTTCAAGTGAAAGAGAAGAACGCTCGTATTCGTCAAGAAACGAAGTGTTGAAGAATAGTCCTTCACCTCATAAACCGTTGTTACGGATCTCTCCTCAACCTCCATTCTTTGTATCTCAATTCTTGTGTGTAATCCGACTTGAGTGCAAGCTCAGAATTGTGTATTGTGTTGATTCTGATTAGGTGTTGGTTCGAATTGTGTAGCCGCGTGGGCTTTTGTGTAGATTGGTTCTAGCTAGGATTAGGACTCGACATTCCGCTTAGTGTCGTTAAACTCGGTGTACGGTTTGTTACGCCATAAGGGAGCGTGTTGATATAGTGTTTGTGAAACTCTCGAGTGTGAGACTCGAGGAGTGGAGTAGGGCGAAGAGTGAGCTTCGTAGCCGAACTACTATAAATCTCCGTGTCCCGGTTTGATCGTTTCTTTCCTTAACTTTACTTGTTTATAATTGTGTTCATAAATTGTTGTATTGGTATCACATAAGATTCGAATCGAAAATTATTTTAAAACAAACTTGAGAAAGTTTATTATACACAAAATGATACTTGTACTTGTTTTATGCAACTAACATTCACTAAAGAAGTGATATGATGTATCTAAAATGAGACGATAGTGATAATGCAATTTTGATAAGTTACTTGTAGTCTATTATCAATTATTAATGAAAAATAAAATTAAAATGAGAAGTGTGATAAAACAACCATAATTGCACATTCAAGATGCATCTCTAAATTCATCTCCTCTTAAATTTATCCATTTTCATTTAATATGTGTGACCGAAATTATTTCTCATTCTGCTCATTTCAATTTTTCTTTTCACCGGATCACTTTTTACAAACACGTAACTAAATATAAACATAAGTCAAGCTAAAAGTGGCTAAATTTGTAGTATCAAATTGTATAGATCTTTATAAATTTCTTATATAAATTAGACCTCTATAAACTTGTATAATATGGATGTGTTTTATTTTTTTTTAATTGATAACGTAAATATTTTTGGATGGATGGAACTTAAACTTAAAATTTATAACTCAGATTCTGAACTAAAACAACAGCATTAATTTACAACTTGTAGGGCTATTGGACAAAATAGTGACAAACAAAAGTAAAAACCAATGTTTTAAAATTCGGTTTTTTAATTGATCCAGTCGAGTCGCCGGTATAACCGCCGGGTCGAACTGGTTCTATAAATATATATACTTTTCATAACACCATTGATACATAGGTATTTGTCCAATTTCAATTTTACATTCAACAAATTAAACCGATAAAAATAAGGTGACACTATTGAGTTTTATTCTTTAATTTTCATATCTACAATCCAAAAAAATGCAAAAATAATCAATTCATAGTTTTAGTTTACAAGATATTTATAGTTCTAGTTTATAAAAATGAGATAACTGTATGATGTTTTTAGAATCCTATATTTATTATAAACTTTTGAGTTAATTTCAAAAATGGTCCCTGTGGTCTGTCGAGTTTGTCCCTTTACTTTTTTTTTAACGGATCATGTCCATGTTGTTGCGACCTATAACGGGTTTGGTTCCTTGACCAAATTTTATGTTTGTTTGACCGTTTGAAGGGATGAATGACCAAACTACCCTCATATTATTATTATTATTATTATTATTATTATTATTATTATTATTATTATTATTATTATTATTATTATTATTATTATTATTATTATTATTATTATTATTTTATTTTTTATTTTTTTAAACATCACTTTATTATTATTATTATTATTTTTTTTTTTAATTATTTTTTTTAAACATCACTTTATTATTATTATTATTATTATTATTATTATTATTATTATTATTATTATTATTATTATTATTATTATTATTATTATTATTATTATTATTATTATTATTATTATTATCACTTAATTAGAAACTCATAAGATTTACAAGAAGTTAGTGGGAAGCCGAGATAATACCTGGGCTCCCACTCCTCTATATTATTATTATTATTATTGTAAATTCCAAATATATCATTTTTTTTTCTTTCTTTAAACCAAAACATAACACACTTGTGGAAAACTAGAAGGGGGGTTGAATAGTTTTTACCGTTTTAAACTTTTCTTCGCTTTGTATACTTAATGTGATTTCAAAGTAAAGCAAACAATCAAGCAATATATATAAAGCAAGTAAGGAAAGGAATGATCAAACCACACAACACGGATGTTTATAGTGGTTCGGCTACAAGGACTCTCTTCCTTGCCCTACTCCACTCCTCGAGCCTCTAACTCGAGAGTTTTTCTTAACTAAGAAACAAGCTCCTTTCTAGGCGGAGAAAACCTTTACACGTCGCTTACTCTTTATCCGGTACTAAGCTAAACACCGAGTTCTTTACAAGGGTACAACCACTCCCGTTGGTTCTTTAACAAATGTACAACCACTCCCGACACTCTATGTGTTTTGAGGACTAAAACACTAACCGAACTATACTGAATGAATGGTATAGACAATGATGTGTGAACACTAACTAATCACAGAATATCTAAATATCAAGACTTGCAACACTGTGTTGAAGCTTGTATGCTTGATCTTCTTTGATACAAAAGAGAGATCACTAAGAATGAAATGAATGAATGTAATGGGTTAGTAATGTACAAATGAATGAATATATAATTTAAGCTATATGAGTGATGATTGTGCTTGAATGCTCAGCTTGCTATTTATAGGCAAAACTGAGCAGACAAGTGGCGGATCCGGCGGACCCAAAATATGGGTTCCGCCCATATATTGGTTTGGTTCCGCCGGGACATGCCAGCTAAGAGTTTACAATATCTTTCCATATTTTGTCAAGTCTTGTCAAGATCTTCCAAAGTCAACTCTTTAGCTTCAAGATCTTTCCAAAATATATTGTAAAGTCAACTAAGATATGTAGATGATGCATGCCATGTATATTTCTATTTTTAAGAAATAAAAATAAACATGTAAATGTATATAATGTAATTCCTAGTGATCATGTAATGTGTAAAATGTGTTTTAAAAGACTTGTTACTATAAATGTAAAAGACTTAATCTTATATTTATGCATTGCTTAAAGATAAACTTTGTAATTGTCATTAACAAAATTAAGCAAAGATCGTAAAATATAAATAACGTTTTTAGGACGATATTTGTATTAACAATCTCCCCCTTTTTGTTGATGAAAAAACATAAAGTATATTTTTAAGCGATGAAATAATAAAGTTTGAGTCTTTTAAAAATATAGATTAAGTTAGTTTTATGCAAGTTTTGAAAACTATTTTAAGCATAAAAACATGCACTGTGATGTTAACAGTGATATATGAACTTAATCCTATCTCCCCCTTTTTGTCGAAACAAAAAGAAGATATGCGTAGCGAAATGTGGTTAACGGTTCTTGGTTATAACTCCCCCTAATGTGGAGTACCAAGTACGATAATGCAATGATTTTGAGAACTTAAAAAGCTCCCACTTGGATAATGATTGAACAAATATTCGTCAACCAAGCCTTCGATGGTGATCAAAGGAATAATGGGGTGTTGAGATTGCGCCAAGCTTGTTCTTAACCTGAAAATAAGAAATACAAAGACACTACGTTAAGTGATTGCGCAGGGGTTGGACCCTGCGAACCACCTCCGGCGTGCGAGTAAGTATGTGTGATGGTAATGTAGGTCGTAAATTTAGAGAGTGGAGTTAACTTGTGGATTAACTCGAAATTACTTACATTGTTCTTGGCCCGACTATGCTATTTATAGGGGAGAAATAGGACATAGTGGGCGGTTGCACATAGTTCGGAGATCATGGGGGCGTCCCATGGAAAGTGGTAACCGCTAGGGCTTTGTAGCCCACGATCTCTGTTTTGGCGGGAAGCCAAAGGATAGAGGAGACGTGGGTTTGACCAGGTCTGGATGATCCTTCGTGTTAGTCCCTTCGTCAGGAATACCCCGAAGGGCTTAGTGCTTCGATTGGCGGATTCCCACATGGTAACCATTTGCAGGCGAATGGTTTTACGCCAATGAAACGTATTAGAAGGTTAACCTGGGCCTCCGAAGGGAGGGCTTTCTACAGGCTCGAAGGGGAGTCCTTCGACCTGTTAGGAGGGTACATCATCAAGCCCCCCAGTCGAAAGTGATATATACGTACGAGTATAAATTGCATTCGACTCGAAAAATCAAATATGCCTTTAATCCTCGTGTACCATTAACCATGCAAAAAAGAAAATAAATGCTAAACTAACCGCGCATTAAATGCGGGTTAATTGTTATCCTTCCACTTGCTTCTCAAACATCGATTAAATCGGTATTAGCAAAACATCTTTTCACAATTTAATTGCTCGTTTGAGATCCGCAAGATCTTCAAAGTTAGGTGACCACGTGTGCGATTGGGATTAAAAATCCGTCTGTGTACATAAACCCATAATAATTAAACCCTAGCTCATTTTACCTCCGCCCAAAATACACATTGCTCTGCAATCTTGTGCTTCCGTTGGAATCAAAAGGTAAAATTCTGCCATTTTTCTTTGCTCTCCTTATTTATGAGTATGGCTGCAAAACGAATAATTAAAAAACAAACTTGCACCTTGTCGAAACAAGCATTGTCTGATTTTCTGAATGATTACCCCATACCCTCGGAACATAAAATCATGCTTCCCAGTAAAAAGCAAAGTATTTTTGATGCTCCAAAAGGGTTTGTAGGTTTGTATGTGCATGCGTTTACGCAATCAAACTTTAGGATTCCCATCCACCCTCTTATTTTGGAATTTTTGCAATATTACAAGGTGCACATTTCAAGGTTTAATCCATTCGGTTTAGCCAAGTTGACAACCTATATTGTAATGTGCAAAGCGTATGGTTTTGAGCCTTCATTGACTGTGCTTAGAGGTTTTGTCAATCTCTACCCTGGTGGAGATTGGGTAACTATTGCAAAAAGGAGTGAGCATGATGTCCCACATCTATTGACTAAACCTTTTTCAAATATTCGAAATTGGAAAGGTCAATTTTTTTATATTGAGAGTACCATCATACCCTCCGAGTATCCTGAGTTGTTGGCCGAAGGGAATAGGTTTGATGAGAAATGATACAATGACCCGTTACCTTATGAGGTGAGAAGTGACCTTATGTACCAACGTCTTGCACGTCATCCAGTGGACGTACAAACGTTTCCTGAGCCCATCTTATTCATGGCTGGCATTGCTAAAAGTTGGGAAGAGTCTCCATTGCTTCCTGAAATAATTTGTGAAGGAAAAAGTATGTATAATTTCTTATTTCATAAATAAATAACTTACCTGCTGATATTCATCTCTTTTCCTTTGTCTGTGCAGAAATGGCTTTTCGTAATTTTGTTGTGGCCGGAGGTGCCAAGGAAGTTAGCTTTATGCCAAGGGATCCTCAAGATGCGAGTTACGGAGTGGGATCTCCATCCATCTCTGTGAATAATAATGATGTTGATGTCTCTCCACCCAAGCCTCTTGTTGTGCTCCCCCCAATCAAAACAGTTGGTACTGAGGAAGCCCCCCAGGTAGTGGAGGATGTCGGTGACTCTGATGATACCCCTTCCGGAAGTGATCAGCTCAGGATTGTAGGGTCCTCCGGCATCGCTGATAGAGTTCGGACTAGAAAAGGTACCAGTGCAAAGGCTGCCCCAAGAGGAAATTGAACATTCCTACTCCTACTTCCAGAACCACCAAGCAGAAAACAGAGAAGTCTCGTGGGAAAACCATTATGTATGCTCCGGAGGGAATGGCTGATGAAGATGACATCTCGGGTAAGTGAAAATTCTTCCAGTCTTCCTTCCTTTCCGAAATATTGCGTATTTGGCTTATATTGTTTTCTTCTTCTTTTTTTTTTAGGTTTGCCAGATACGAAGGAACTGCCCAACGCTCTCTCCTGCCGCTTGCTTGTTGAGAATGTCACTCCTGCCTCATGGAGGAGTAAAATGAATGAAATGTCCATTGAGGAACTTTGCGATCTCAACGACAAAAGTTATATCCGGCAAGCAATGCTGGACAGTCATCTTAGCTTTCGCACCAGGGGATTGCTTAACAGAGTCCAGGAGGCGAAGGAGGAGGTTGCTGCTGTTGTTGCCAGAGAAAAGGAAAGGGAGAAAAATTATGCTGAGTTGGAGAAGAGATGTGATGAAGCCATGGAGAACTTTGAGAAACATCCATGGTATGAGGCTCTTCGAAACAAGATTGATGGTCTTGAAAAACAGCTTAAGGAATCGCAGGCTGAATGTGGTAGGCTAATTCTGGAGGAGGCTAAGGTTGTTGGCTATGAAAACCAGGTGAGTGCCCTGGAGTCTAAGTGTACTGGGTTGGAGACTGAGAGAGCCAGACTAGTGGAGCAGGATGCTAAACGTTGTCAAGAGGTTGATAGGTTGAAGCTTGAATGCCAAAGGTTGAGAAAAGATAGGGCTGAGGTTGTATCGAAGGTTGTTCCCTACATCGCTATAGAATTATATCATAGCGATGAGGTGGGAGTGGTTGTGGGTAAACTGGTGAATGCAGCCATATTTCATGGCAAATGCACAACTTTGGAGGAGATTGCCGAAACTAAGAAACCCGTTGTGCTTTCGGAGGTGCAATACTATCGTCCAAATTCCGTTCAGGAGTATGATGAAGCTGGTAATGCATTCACCACTGCAGTTTACCCCTTTCTTGCCAAAGCAACCAAAGATCCTTCAGCCTCCATCGAAGATCTCCTTTCTAAAAAACCCAAGAGTATACAGCCTCCGTCTCCAACTAAAAGAACCTTGTCTGAGAAACCCAAGTCTGCGACTCATCAGGAAGACCCAAACTCTTCTATCAACAAATGAAGGCTGCCATGTTGGCAGTAATTTAGTCTGTAAGGGTGGCGTGTACCCTTTAAAACAATTTGGTTATGTTTAAAGGCTGGTGCCTTTGTTTAAGACAATTTATCATGCTTTTATCAGGCGTGTGCCTGTTGGAATAGTTTGTCTAGGCTTCGTCCCATAACTTTAAACAATTATCTCTTTTGGTGATAGCTACGCCTGTGCGTAGTCTTTATGAATCTGAATTTGGAGGAATATTCTCCTTTTTTAATGCCATGCTTATCTTCTCTTACGCTCATTACTAGAACGTAAACATACAACCTAAGGTTATAACCTTATTGTGTGTATTTTGGACCAAGATTTTATGCAATCGTATAATTTGACTACGACAGAGGGTCGCGACCCACTCCGTCTTTATCCTTAAGTTACAAAGGGCTTTTAATACCCTAAGACTTCATAGGAAAGTTAATGTGAATTGTAATGGATGTTAATGTTATACAAGATATGTGTCTTGCTTCATCCTTCGACATTGAAACTTGTAAAGTACTTGGCTGGACAAATCTATGTTGTATAAAACGAGACAAGAGATTTTGAGGGAAACATGTTATATCATTAAGTGGGTAGGGAGGATTACATCATTTGAAGAAATGAACACTAGACACCTACCATTAATGCTTTTTTCCCATGTGAGAAGACTACGTTACATGAAATTGAAAACAACTAAGTGTTTTTAAAGAAAGGTAAGTTCTTATATATAAGACTTACGAGAGTTTGTATCATGTCCAAACTTGTTCACGACATTTTTTGTTCCGCCCTTCGAGCTTCCTCGTCTTTTTGCCACATTAATTCTTCTTTGACGCTGGGCTCTTTCACTTGGCTTCGTTTTCTTTTATTCGAAGGACAACTTCCTATATGCCCTCAAGGCTTTGGGAAGTTTGTCTGCCCACTTATGCTGATATTGCCCTAGCTTCGTCTCAATTTCGGTGACAATATCCTTGTCAACACAAACGAATCTTTGCTTCACATTCAGGCTTTTACAGAAAGAAGGGAACACTCCTTCGGCAAAGTGTGGCCCTTCGTAAGAGGTGATAACTTGTGGAATTCCAAATCTGAAAATTATGTGTTCCCACATGAACTCTTCCACATCTTTTCCTTTTGTTGATGCCAACGGCTTGGCCTCGACCCACTTGGTGAAATGATCGATGGCTATGACCAAGAATTGTACCCCTCCGGGAGCTAATGGTAGGGGTCCGATTATGCTGACTCCCCATTGACCGAAAGGTCTTACTGTCATGCTAGATGTCGCATCATACTCTAATGGTCTTCGGGCTTTGGAGTGTGTCTGACATACCATGCATGTTCTGATTGCTTCCCTTGCGTCTTCTAGTACGGTTGGCCAGTAATAACCCCATTTTGTTACCTTCGAGGCGATGGCTCTAGGGCTTGTGTGTCTTCCACAAAATTCTTCATGAGCATTGTAGAGAATGTTCGAAGCCTGTTTTAATTCGACACAACGAAGCCAAGGAGATGAAAGACGTCTTTTGTAGAGATTATTGCCTATGAGCCTGTACTGGGGACTTTTGACTTTGATTCTTCGTGCCGACTTTGAATCATCAGGCAAAACGCCGCTTATCAAGTATATTTTCATTGGTTCTATCCAGCTGGAGCCTTCATCAAATGTTTCACTTCGTGCAATTGACCTGGTGGCCAATACTTCCACTAAAACCTCACTGGGTAGGTGAGCAAAAGCAGTCGATGCTAATTTGATTAGGGCCTCCGCCTTTTTGTTTTGGCTCATGTGGACATTTGTCACTTTGTATCGTTCGAAACCCTGAAGGAGCTTTTTAACCTCGTTCAAGTACTCCTTGATTATTGGCTGCCTTGCTCTGTAAGAACCCTTGATTTGACCATTGACTGAAAGTGAGCCTACGAAGATGGAGAGGTCATGAACTTCCATGCCCTTTACGAGTCGAAGGCCAGCCAGCAAGGCTTCGTACTCTGCTTCATTTTTTGTGGCCTTGAATTCAAAACGTAGTGCATAACTGTACTCCTTTCCCTCCGGATTCATTAGGATTAAACCTATTCCGAAACCATCGGAGCTTGAGGTTCCGTCAGCGAATAATTTCCATTCCTCCGTTGCCGTTGGGGGAGTTTCTCCATTTCGGCTGTGTCCGGAAGGTGTTTCGTTGAGGACTTCTGCGAAAGTCTGACTCTTGATGGAGCTTGGACTATCACGTTTCTTCAATGATCCTGGAGCCGGTAGGCCAATAGCTGCTTTGAACTTCGAAGGGTTGGCTTTGACTCCTTGCTTTGTTGACTTAATGGGTTTCAACTCTTTGAGTCGATATTCCTTGTCGTAGAGCTTGCCATCAGTCCTCGGTGTCGGAGGAGTTCTGGTGCTCCTAGAACATATCCCTTCGAAGACCTTTCCTTCGGCTTTGTGTGGCTTCTTCAAGTCTACTGTGGAACTATTTGGGGATCGCTTTTCGCCTACCATTCTTCGTTTTGCATGACGCTTTTTTGTGACGATATCTTCTTCCTCATCCGCACTTCTAATAACATCATTCGGAGGCTTTTTAGAACCTTCCTTTTTTTTTCTTGCGATCCTTCGGACTGTGCTCAGAAAATACCGTCCCTATTCCGTTGGGTGTGTGAAACTTCACCGCTGCATGTATAGTGGAGACTACTATACCCATCTTTTGCATGGCGGTCCTCCCTATCAACAAGTTGTAAGGAGAGTTGGACCTTACGATAGTAAACATGAGGGTTTCTGTCCTTGCGATCCAGCCTTCTCCGATTGTTATTTCCAGCGGAACTTCTCCTAGAGGCCACGAGCGTTCGCCAGAAAACCCTACTAAAGGCATCTTTGAGTCGACCCTTTGAGACCTGACCGCGGGCGAGAGCTTTCGAAAGCAATGTTCATATATGACTTCGCAAGGGCTTCCGCAGTCCACGTAAGCTCCCCTTATTTCTTGGCTAAAGATTAGGACTTTGATAACCACCGGATCGTTTGAAGGGATCCTGCCTGAGATAGGGGAAAACGTTATCTCCCTTATCTCGTTTGCTTCCGGCTCCGGTACCTTCCTTTTCGAAGTGGTTTCATCTCGATGTATCATTAGTATGAGGGCTTCGGTAGGGTTAGTATCCTTGGCCATTTGAGTGTCAGTCATCTTTTCTTTGCCTTTCTTGATTCCTTTTACCAGGTGTGCCAATTGCCCAGATCTTACGGCCTCTTCAATTTGTTTCTTTAGTTCCCTGCAACTGTTCGTATCATGGCCATTGTCTTCGTGGAAGTGACAGTACTTGCTGGTATCCCTGTTTTTACCCTTACTTGTCATACGTAGAGGCACTTCGAAGGCTTTGGCTGCCCTCTCCGTAGCAAGTATTTCCTTTGGAGACTTCGTTAGACTGCTTAACAAACCATGGTTGGGGCCTTTGTTGTACGGAGAAAACCTATCTCTGTTCTTGTTCTTGTTCTTGGACCCCTCCCACGTAGAATGCTTCGAAAACTTGCTGTTGCTATCTTTATCTATCGGAGCCCCATTAGTGGATACCTCTTTGGCTTCGATCCAAGTATACGTCTTTTCGGTCAGCCCCTTGTAAGTTGTCGGAAGGTCGGTGGACAAGAATTCCACCAAACTCCGATTCCGAAGGCCGTGTACGAAACCAGAAATACGCTGATCTTCATGAAGACCCAAAATTTGCAAAGTCTCATCGGTGTATCTAGTAACGAAGGCCCTGGTGCTTTCGTTATCTTTTTGCTTGATGTTGTGCACCGTTAAATGGGTCCTTGTGAATTTCTTTTGCTGACTGAAGTGGGACCGAAACTTAGCTTTGAGATCATCAAGGTTGACGATGCTACCGGGCTTTTGCCCATTCCACCAATTACGAGCAGAATCCCGAAGGGTGTATGTAAACATGTGACAGGCCACTGGCATAACCCACTTTTGCATTTTGATAGCCCCTTCGAACAAGTGTAAAAAATTGTCCGGATCCCCCTTCCCATCATAAGTCCCGACATGTGAAGGCATTTTCAACCCATCAGGCAATGGGTAATCTTCTATCCACCTAACGAAGGGTGTAGCTGAACCCATAGGGTCTGAATATAGACAATTATAAGGTGGTGCGTACATGGGGACAGTATTGTATGGATTGCTGTTTGGGGGCATTCCCATAGGAGTCTGGCCTGGGTAGGACTGATAAGGTGTATTCATGGCAAACGGGTAACTGTTTCCTATGGCATACGGAGGGTACGCCATAGGGTGGCCGAAGGGCATGTTCCCATAATTTTGAGGGAAGCTTGGGTTATTAGGCTGTCCATTTACTGGAGGATATAAATTTTGAGGATAAGACTGAGTTTGGAACGAGGGGTACATACCATTGGGAGGAAGGTTTCCTCCCATATTGATTGTAGACGGATTGCCTTCTACGCCTGATGCGTGAGAAGGCTGCAACGGAACCCCAGCTCCAGTCCTTCCAAGATGAGCTGCTAGCAATGGAGGCAAAGTCACCCCCTTTCTTCCCTAAGCTGGCTCCTACCGTTAGAGCCTTCGGTAACCGCCCCTTCTCTTCTTGTCGGAGCCCTCTCGGGGACTCCTTCGAAACCAACGGACCTTTTGCTTAGCCTTCGACCAATTGGAGACCCAATTCTTAAGGCCGATAGGGTTGGCCCTTGGGTCGGAGGCCTAGGTTCCATCTTCATTTCTTCATCATACTCATCACTCGAGTATTCCAACTCCCTTCGCACCTCAGCATTCCTGACTTGTTTGTTACGAGCCCTTAAAAGGGTTTCCAACACTTCGTGGTTGGCTTCGACAAAGGCTGGGCTAATGACAGGTTCTGGGTTGGCTGATGTCGAAGCATGGTTGTTGGTTGTGATTTCTGGGTGAGAACGTGTTGTGAAGGTGGAGGCGGTTATTGGGGGAAGGTTGTTAGGGTCGTCGGTTGGTATTGGTGTTAAGGTAGAGAAACCCGGTGGAGGAGTATCTTCTCTCCCTTGATCCATGCCGGAATAATAGTGAAATTGGTTGGTAGGTTAAAAGCTCGGAATTAACGAGACCAATTGTAGCGGTCCCCACGGATGGCGCCACTGATTGAACAAATATTCTTCAACCAAGCCTTCGATGGTGATCGAAGGAATAATGGGGTGTTGAGATTGCGCCAAGCTTGTTCTTAACCTGAAAATAAGAAATACAAAGACACTACGTTAAGTGATTGCGCAGGGGTTGGACCCTGCGAACCACCTCCGGCGTGCGAGTAAGTATGTGTGATGGTAATGTAGGTCGTAAATTTAGAGAGTGGAGTTAACTTGTGGATTAACTCGAAATTACTTACATTGTTCTTGGCCCGACTATGCTATTTATAGGGGAGAAATAGGACATAGTGGGCGGTTGCACATAGTTCGGAGATCATGGGGGCGTCCCATGGAAAGTGGTAACCGCTAGGGCTTTGTAGCCCACGATCTCTGTTTTGGCGGGAAGCCAAAGGATAGAGGAGACGTGGGTTTGACCAGGTCTGGATGATCCTTCGTGTTAGTCCCTTCGTCAGGAATACCCCGAAGGGCTTAGGGCTTCGATTGGCGGATTCCCACATGGTAACCATTCGCAGGCGAATGGTTTTACGCCAATGAAACGTATTAGAAGGTTAACCTGGGCCTCCGAAGGGAGGGCTTTCTACAGGCTCGAAGGGGAGTCCTTCGACCCGTTAGGAGGGTACATCATCAGATAATACTCCCCCGAATTGGAGTGCCAAGGTTATGATGTATGAACCTACAAAACAAATAGTTAGTATTTGATATACTCCCCCTCGATCTATACTCCCCGTTGATAAGGTACCAACGTATAAGATTCAAGTTTGAGAAAAGCTACAAAACAAAGGTTAGTTGTGAATCAATCCAATCAAGTAGCATAATGAATATGTAAGGGTTCAATGTTTTGAAAACATAATCTAATGTTTTGAAAACAGAATTTCTTATATCGAATTCAAAGTGCCATGCTATTATTACTTAATATTCATATTTCATATGGCGAAGGCATAGTCTTCTTTTTTCTCTCAAATAAAAGCCTCATTGGCGCCAAGCGTGAGGGAATGCTAGACGTTTGGTAATTTCTCCTCCTACCAGGATAAAAGATCCCATTGAAGCGGCTGATCCCATGCATATTGTATGTACATCTGGTTGCACAAATTGCATAGTATCATAAAGAGCGACCCCCGGTATTACCCATCCGCCAGGAGAGTTAATAAACAAATACAGATCTTTGGTATCATCATCGATACTGAGATATATCATAAGACCAATAAGTTGATTTAAGATCTCACTATCAACCTCTTGACCTAAAAAAAGTAATCTTTCTCGATAAAGTCGGTTGATTAGGGTCAAATTGTATCCCCTCGAAACCGTACAGGCGCCTTTTGACGCATACGGTTCAAAAAAAATCAATGTGTAGATTCCAATACTTTTTCTTTTTTCATAGCAAGTTCTTTCTAACTAAAAGGATTTTCTTTGATTTTTCACTAAATATGAGTTTGTCTTCCTTTCCTTATAACGTATAATATATAAAAGAATTCATTAAACTTATCCAATTGACTTTTCATTGATGGATTGTTTCATCGAGATTCAATCCAAATATGAGATTGTACAATATGAGTTTGTCCCCAATATATAAAGGACCGTCGACCTATATACGGGACCGTCCATTTTTTTTTGTCGTTATCCTTTTTTTCTGATTTCTTGCATCTGCACTCTGAATCATCTACTTGCTAGTCTAACCTACACTTCCCTTATTACTTAAACATAATTTGAATTAGTTAAACATAAATGCATGCTTTGCCTAAGATAACACTCTCTTCTTCTATTTAAACCTTCATCTTCCTCCCTAAATCTCATGGCATAACTTCTTCTTCCTCCTTCCTCACAATGTCGTCCCCTAGAAAACCTAGAATGTCGGTCAAACCCATTTGGAGGAAGAAACAAAGTCTAGGCAACTTCATGAACAATTCCACCACTTCAAACAATCACAATCCCAACTTCAATTCAAAATCTACACCCTACAAGGAAGCATCTTCCTCATCCTTCTCTTTCTTTGCTTCACAACCCCAAAATGAGTCTCCATCCATTCACAAAGAGACTCCTAACCTTACTCCTCAAGATCATTCATTGCCACCAACATATCCACCTCAAATGACAAATCCAAACTCTCTACACTCCATCAAAGCTCAAGAATTTTCCAATCTTGTTGACTTGAACCTTCTAAACATCATTCTCTCCCAAAAGCTTCACCCTCCAACCATGCTTCATCCCTCTCTTGACCAAGTTGATGCCCATGGAGGTTTTTGCGTTTGTTGCATTTACAACCGCAACCACTTTCAAAAGCTCAAGAATGATCTTGACTTCATCACATCTCTTCTCTTGCCACCCGGCTTTCCACCACCTTCAAGCAACACTCTTTCACCACCTTTTCTCCGCAAATCTTAGACAACATGCATGCTCTACAATAAAACCGGACTTAACTTTGAAGAATAGATTAGGACTAGGACTAGTAATGTAGGACTTTTTTGTAATGGTCATCCTTATGTATGACTTTGTTCATGATTTATGAATGTTTAACTTTATGCATGCTTATTAAATTTTGTCTCCTGTCTAACCCACTGCCGATGGTCCCTTAAATACCTGGCGGTCCCCAATATATAAGGGACCATCCAAGCATTTACAGGACCGTCCAGCTGCTGTTGCCTCTGATTCTATCCTTTTTCTTGTTCTCATCTATTCTGTATGTTGCATATGTATATTCTTGCACCTGTATGCTAACTTGTTTTTGTAGCAAAATACCATCGATCGATTTCCCGGTGCCCTCATCTAGGGGGAGCATTAAGCATGGGGGAGTCTTGATACCGTCGATTTCTTTCCTCTCTACACATCGACGAAGCCTTTTTCATTCTACAAGCAGGGGGAGAACAAAACGAAACTCATTAAAAACTTGTTAATACTTAATTTTACCTAAAATGAGTTTATATTTTGTAATCATCAAAAAGGGGGAGATTGTTAATACGAATAATGTCAAAAACGTCATTTTCATTCTCCGGTCTCTACATGTTTTGATAATCACAAAATATAAATACATGTTACGTAAAATTACTCTTAAAAAGTTTATAATCGAGAAAACTCGTTTCAACAACAACGTCACTTAAGGTATGAACAAACAATCTACCAACTTAGTTAAATAATCAAGGAATTTATTTTTCACTAAACCTCACATTTTTATGTGACACAACATTTTTACAAAAGTATTTTTGTAATTTTAAAGAAATGTTTTATTTAGAAAATAAATTTGAATTTCAAATTCTCCAACAGCTAGTTTTTCCGCCTAAAACCAGATAAGTTTTTCACCAGATAAAATTCCACCACATCAGGACAAAAATAGGAGCGTATGTCGAGACGGTCCCGTAAACATGGCGACGGTCCCTTATATATACGGGACCGTCCCCCGCTCCTTCTGGTGCCTATAAAGACTGAACTGTTTCATACAGGAAAATTACCTCTTGAGCACTAAAACTTTCTGTCTTCCAAATTCATTCTAAATACTCTTCTTTGATCACATTAACGGGTTGTAAGTTGTTTACAAGTGATCACATCCATCCCTCCTTCAAGTGAAAGAGAAGAACGCTCGTATTCGTCAAGAAATGAAGTGTTGAAGAATAGTCCTTCACCTCATAAACCGTTGTTACGGATCTCTCCTCAACCTCCATTCTTTGTATCTCAATTCTTGTGTGTAATCCGACTTGAGTGCAAGCTCGGAATTGTGTATTGTGTTGATTTTGATTAGGTGTTGGTTCGAATTGTGTAGCCGCGTGGGCTTTTGTGTAGATTGGTTCTAGCTAGGATTAGGACTCGACATTCTGCTTAGTGTCGTTAAACTCGGTGTACGGTTTGTTCCGCCATAAGGGAGCGTGTTGATATAGTGTTTGTGAAACTCTCGAGTGTGAGACTCGAGGAGTGGAGTAGGGCGAAGAGTGAGCTTCGTAGCCGAACTACAATAAATCTCTGTGTCCCGGTTTGATCGTTTCTTTCCTTAACTTTACTTGTTTATATTTGTGTTCATAAATTGTTGTATTGGTATCACATAAGATTCGAATCGAAAATTATTTTAAAACAAACTTGAGAAAGTTTATTATACACAAACTTATACTTGTACTTGTTTTATGCAACTAACATTCACTAAAGAAGTGATATGATGTATCTAAAATGAGACGATACTGATAATGCAATTTTGATAAGTTACTTGTAGTCTATTATCAATTATTAATGAAAAATAAAATTAAAATAAGAAGTGTGAGAAAAGAACCATAATTGTACATTCAAGATGCATCTCTAAATTCATCTCCTCTTAAATTTATCCATTTTCATTTAATATGTGTGACCGAAATTATTTCTCATTCTGCTCATTTCAATTTTTCTTTTCACCGGATCACTTTTTACAAACACGTAACTAAATAAACATAAGTCAAGCTAAAAGTGGCTAAATTTGTAGTATCAAATTGTATAAATCTTTATAAATTTCTTATATAAATTAGACCTCTATAAACTTGTATAATATGGATGTGTTTTATTTTTTTTTAATTGATAACGTAAATCTTTTTGGATGGATGGAACTTAAACTTAAAATTTATAACTCAGATTCTGAACTAAAACAACAACATTAATTTACAACTTGTAGGGCTATTGGACAAAATAGTGACAAACAAAAGTAAAAACCAATGTTTTAAAATTCGGTTTTTTAATTGATCCAGTCGAGTCGCCGGTATAACCGCCGGGTCGAACCGGTTCTATAAATATGTATACTTTTCATAACACCATTGATACATAGGTATTTGTCCAATTTCAATTTTACATTCAACAAATTAAACCGATAAAAATAAGGTGACTCTATTGAGTTTTATTCTTTAATTTTCATATCTACAATCCAAAAAAATGCAAAAATAATCAATTCATAGTTTTAGTTTACAAGATATTTATAGTTCTAGTTTATAAAAATGAGATAACTATATGATGTTTTTAGAATCCTATATTTATTATAAACTTTTGAGTTAATTTCAAAAATGGTCCCTGTGGTCTGTCGAGTTTGTCCCTTTACTTTTTTTTAACGGATCATGTCCCTGTTGTTGCGACCTATAACGGGTTTGGTTCCTTGACCAAATTTTATGCTTGTTTGACCGTTTGAAGGGATGAATGACGAAACTACCCTCATATTATTATTATTATTATTATTATTATTATTATTATTATTATTATTATTATTATTATTATTATTATTATTATTATTATTATTATTATTATTATTATTATTATTATTAATCACTTTATTAGAAACAAATAGGATTTACAAGAAGTTAGTAGGGAGCCGAGATACTAATTGGGCTCCCACTCCTCTAGCTATAGAAAAGCTAATCCTACTAAAAATATGAGCAGCGGCACGTGCTCCAATGTCTTGAGTCATCGAAAACTTTCGAATACGCTTCAATAAAGTCACAGCGTCCTTTTCAAGTTCCCCAAAAGAAGAGAAAGAGAAGGGGAGGAACCCATATCCCATACCTGCGCACTTAGCCTCATACTTGACGCGTTTACGTTGTGCAGCCTCAATCACCGCACGACCCGGCACGAAATCAACCATACCAGTTTGATGATCCAGTCAAATCAACACATACATCAAGACCTTCATCCCACGAGTAGAGCAACACATCAGCAGGACGTAAAGATTTGTCCCTTTCACCACAAAGTCCAATGTCAACCTCTTTACGAGCCGAAACCCCAGATCGAGAACATATGTCAACAAGAACATCACGTACCATGTTATGCCGATGTTTAATACCAATCATACCAGCACAAGATACCGCGTGGTCCCCATAAATATCACCAGCAAAGACCTTGGAACAGGCTGAGCACGGCATCTGAACAGAAAATAGGGGGACACCAAGCCGATAACATAACACACAACGATAGGTCCTGGCGTTCATAGTCTGCCCCAACCCTGATATCGGAACTACCCTAAGCCAGTCCGAAGTGTGGTCCTCTATTTGCGATTTCCATAATGCCATCTGTCGAGTAGATAAAGAAAAATGTAGATTCAGCAGTTCGGGTAACACGTGTGAAATATATATATCTGCCAGTTTCTTCATGAGTTTGGGGGCAGCGATCTCACACGGACTACTCAAAAGATCAATCTCCATTTTCACATTAAAATCACACAAGGCATCATCAAAAGAAGGCCCAGGGTTACGATACCAGAATGTCGAAGCAACCTAGTCTGTAGACTAGCAGATTGAAGTCTAGACGCAAGAAATGCATAGTTCAAGACATCACCTGCTGAATATACACCAAGCCCCCCGAACGCAAAGGGTAATGTAGCAAGCCTCCATTGCCAGTCACCAAAACCAGGCCCAGAAGCAGTAACAATACGCTCTAGAGTAGAGCGAAGAGCCCCATCAAAAGAAATCTGAGCACGTTCAAAGACCTGGGGAGAGCAAGTGCGCATAGCAAAATATAATTTGGAAATACCAGCACAAGCACGAAGGAGTAATAACTCACACTGAGGATCATTAATCTTAGCAATAGCATCCATAAGCTCAATGGTTTTTGTAACTCTTTTCATAACAAGCTCACTACTAAAATCAAAGTCCACACTAGCAGGCCCACCCAGTAATTTAACACCATGTAGAGGTCGGGCAATATTAGGTGGGAAAACACCCATAAGCCTGCTTCTGGGATCTTCCCTAGGCCAAAAAACCTCAGTTTTATCAACATTGAGGTGCAAACCACAACGAGGTCCATCCACCATGATAAGCTCTAAAACCTCCCCCACAACCAAAGTATCTCCAATAATAGTGCCATCATCCAGGTACCAAGCATGAAGGGAAAGGATAAAAGAGTCTCTAATCTTACATACCAAAGGATGTAATACTAAAGAAAAAAAGCAAAGGCCCAAGTGGATCACCTTGTTGTACGCCCTGATGTGACCATAATGTGTGTTCCCCATAATATAACCTAGCTGGGCTTGAGTAACAAAATTCCACCCAACGTGAAATAGCAGGACAACGAAGACGAACCTCATGAAGCATAACCTCACGATCTACCAAGTTGAAGGCGTTTTTGAAATCTACCAACAACATCGAAAGACCCACATCATCTCCACGCTCTTCAATCACCCGATTCACGGCATGAAGAATAGCCTCTCCTCCTCCAGAAACCCCAACACCAAACTGTAGATCATTTAGATAACTGTCCAAAGAATGGCCAATCATAGCGGCACTAACTTTGGAAACTAAGCGCCTCCAAATGGTCCCACAGCAATAGGGCGAATACCACCACCCGGCTTGACCAGCGGCGTGAGAGGAGCACTAGCAATATACTCACCCAACGCCCTAGGGCATTTACCATCAAGAAAAAGGTTCACCACTTGGGTGATAGAAGCGATCAACTCATCTAAAATAGCCACAGCAGCACCACTGACACAATCCAATAGGTGGTGGGCACGCAAACCATCCCGACCACAAGAAGTACCACGAGGGAAACTCTTAATCATATCAAGAACAACCGAAGAAGACGCAACGAGGGGATGATGATCAGTAAGTAAAAGAGGCAAAGAAGGAGCAGCTTTAAAAGGGTGTTTAAACTTTAATTCCTCAAGAGTTGCATCATTATAAGGTGCAACACCAGAAGAAGAAAGAACTCTAACCGCAGCAGTATAATGGCCATCACAAATCTTCCTCTTACACTATTTGACATTACGCTCACCCAAGTCCAAGTTATCCTCATCAATATTAGACCATGATGGGGAGGGATCGGCTAAAGCCTCCCTCACGAGCTGCAAACTACCACCCGACATGTCCCAAGATCGAATGGCATTAACAATATACTCTTCCTGGCGTTGACGTTTAATAGCCGACCTACCCTCTTGATTACTCCTCGGGCAGAAGGTTTTAAGGATACAAGTAGGCAAGACCAATAAACTAATCCAGCAAGAAATGTCATCAGGCATGCAAATCACCATGCCAAGAGCTCCTTTCAATACCCGAGAAAACCCTAAGCGACACTTGGGAGGGATGGATTTAACGGTGCGCAACCCCTTAGACAACAAGGTGTCAAGAAGAGGCAAATCAAAACCAACATGCTCGTCCAGAACCAAATCATCAACATGGACAGAAGAAGGTATATGTGGTTTGGTGATGCCATACAACACGAACCTAACAATACCATCACCACCATCCGGGGGTGGCACAAATTCATAACCATGATGACACTTAGCCCTGTGAGTATGCATTTTAAAACAAACACCGCATAACCAAAGTCCCATGCGCTTAAGAGTAACCTCAGCCCTCTCAAAAACCACCAAATCAGAAACAAGAGAGTGCTTAGTGATAGCTTGAGCCTCACCATTACAATGTCTATCGCGAAGATGTGTGATCAATGAAGTCTTGGTAAGGCCATTTCCACTACCATCATGACATCCACTTAACCCCACGAAGGGACAATGGAATCTCATAATAGGCATAGGGGAGGATATCCAACACACAAGCAATGCAAAGAACTGTTCCCAGAAGGAAAAAAAAATAAACACCTCAGCAGCAAGTAAACAAAGCAAGAGAACAGCAGCAAACGAAAAACCCAAAACTCCTAGTACATCAGAATCGTGTTACCATAGCAAACAATATTAGAAACTCGGAACCTTAATGCCATAGTACCACTGAATCCAGGCCGCAGCAAAACAGATAGCACAACAACCAAACGTGCAACAACTATATTAACGCCCCACAGAAAATCCAAAGACTGGTGCCACAAAGATACGGAGCCAGAATACCACAAAATACCCCTGATTATAGTACCACAAAGACCAGACCCAAGGCAACACAGACAATCGAATGCCCAGGTGTGTAGCAAACTATATGGACGTGCCCAACAGAAACCACAAAACTGATGATTGAAGCCACAAAGATACCGAGAGCCAAGATACCAGAAAACCACAGAATCAAAGGTCACAAGCACTAATATGCGTATACCACAGATGTCACAGAAAGCAGGTATACCACGAGTCCAAATAACAACCAATGAAAAAACAACCGGGTAGGGAAAAGGTATGAAAACCCTAAAAAGGAGATCATGCAAAAAGGAAACCCTAAAAAAAATAAAGGAAAACAGAATCGAGAAGAGGATAGTATATACACTACCAAGAATCAACAGAGAGTGTTGAAAGGGATGGCAAGAATGATGAGCGGGAAGAAGAAGGAGATCGGGCCGATCTCCATGGAATCCAAATCGCCCACAGTTGCAGTGTATTATTATTATTATTATTATTATTATTATTATTATTATTATTATTATTATTATTATTATTATTATTATTATTATTATTATTATTATTATTATTATTATTATTATTATAAACATCACTTTATTAGAAACTCATAAGATTTACAAGAAGTTAGTGGGAAGCCGAGATAATACCTGGGCTCCCACTCCTCTATATTATTATTATTATTATTGTAAATTCCAAATATATCATTTTTTTTCTTTCTTTAAACCAAAACATAACACACCTGTGGAAAACTAGAAGGGGGGTTGAATAGTTTTTACCGTTTTAAACTTTTCTTCGCTTTGTATACTTAACGTGATTTCAAAGTAAAGCAAACAATCAAGCAATATATATAAAGCAAGTAAGGAAAGGAATGATCAAACCACACAACACGGATGTTTATAGTGGTTCGGCTACAAGGACTCTCTTCCTTGCCCTACTCCACTCCTCGAGCCTCTAACTCGAGAGTTTTTCTTCACTAAGAAACAAGCTCCTTTCTAGGCGGAGAAAACCTTTACACGTCGCTTACTCTTTATCCGGTACTAAGCTAAACACCGAGTTCTTTACAAGGGTACAAACACTCCCGTTGGTTCTTTAACAAGGGTACAACCACTCCCGACACTCTATGTGTTTTGAGGACTAAAACACTAACCGAACTCTACTGAATGAATGGTATAGACAATGATGTGTGAACACTAACTAATCACACAATATCTAAATATCAAGACTTGCAACACTGTGTTGAAGCTTGTATGCTTGATCTTCTTTGCTACAAAAGAGAGATCACTAAGAATGAAATGAATGAATGTAATGGGTTAGTAATGTACAAATGAATGAATATATAATTTAAGCTATATGAGTGATGATTGTGCTTGAATGCTCAGCTTGCTATTTATAGGCAAAACTGAGCAGACAAGTGGCGGATCCGGTGGGCCCAAAATATGGGTTCCGCCCATATAATGGTTTGGTTCCGCCGGGACATGCCAGCTAAGATTTTACAATATCTTTCCATATTTTGTCAAGTCTTGTCAAGATCTTCCAAAGTCAACTCTTTAGCTTCAAGATCTTTCCAAAATATATTGTAAAGTCAACTAAGATATGTAGATGATGCATGCCATGATGTCATGTATATTTCTATTTTTAAGAAATAAAAATAAACATGTAAATGTATATAATGTAATTCCTAGTGATCATGTAATGTGTAAAATGTGTTTTAAAAGACTTGTTACTATAAATGTAAAAGACTTAATCTTATATTTATGCATTGCTTAAAGATAAACTTTGTAATTGTCATTAACAAAATTAAGCAAAGATCGTAAAATATAAATAACGTTTTTAGGACGATATTTGTATTAACAATCTCTCCCTTTTTGTTGATGAAAAAACATAAAGTATATTTTTAAGTGATGAAATAATAAAGTTTGAGTCTTTTAAAAATATAGATTAAGTTAGTTTTATGCAAGTTTTGAAAACTATTTTAAGCATAAAAACATGCACTGTGATGTTAACAGTGATATATGAACTTAATCCTATCTCCCCCTTTTTGTCGAAACAAAAAGAAGATATGCGTAGCGGAATGTGGTTAACGGTTCTTGGTTATAACTCCCCCTAATGTGGAGTACCAAGTATGATAATGCAATGATTTTGAGAACTTAAAAAGCTCCCCCTTGGATAATACTCCCCCTAATTGGAGTGCCAAGGTTATGATGTATGAACCTACAAAACAAATGGTTAGTATTTGATATACTCCCCCTCGATCTATACTCCCGTTGATAGGGTACCAACGTATAAGATTCAAGTTTGAGAAAAGCTACAAAACAAAGGTTAGTTGTGAATCAATCCAATCAAGTAGCATAATGCATATGTATAGGTTCAACCAAACATGTAGTTCAACCCATTTGACTTAAAAAGTCAACTAAATAAAAATGTCCAAACCACTTACAAAGATCAAACAAAGATACTTTAACCAACCATATATATCAACTAAAATATTATGCCAAATAGTGATCACCCATAAGCATAAATATAACATCCATTAATTGAAAATTTATTTGTGACAAAAGTCACAAAACATGATGTTACAACATTAAAAAAAAAAAAAAAAAAAAAAAAAAAAAAAAAAAAAAAAAAAAAAAACCTTAAACAAATCCAAAAAAGTCCTAAAAGTTCCTATAAAAGGAAACTAGGAAGAAATTAAAAGTTCCTATTGTGGAGGATGCGAAAGCGCATTAAGGCGCTCGAGGATGTGGTTCAAAATGAATCGCATTTCATTTTGTAATTTAAGAACTGAGATGTTTGTTCGTTGCACCAAATAAGCGGTCCTCTCACACATGATACAATCATGTCGTGGAGGTGGAAGGGTTGGTTCATGAGTTGGAGGTGGTGGTGGTTGGGTGTTTGATGGTGGAGGTGGTGGAATGTAGTTTGGGGACATAATGGAGGCCATCAAAGTGGATTGGAGGTCCATAGCCTCATGGAGGTGGGAATCCACCATGTTTGAGAAAGCATAGAGGAGGTCCAACTCCTCGTTGATTTCTTGTTGTGATTGGGGTTGGTCGTTCCACATTGCCTCATCAATAGGATTGAGTGTGGAAGTTGGTGAGGGTTGTTGAGGTTGTGGTTGTGGTTGCTCTTGGTCACGGTATAGAGGACCATGGATATCCTGATAAATGGGATGGAAGATGAGAGGTTGTTGACCTTCAAAGGTCATAGGAGGAGGATTGGTAGTTCTTGTTGGAAGGTCGTCCAAAGTTTCAAGATATGGGTGTGGTGAGGTTGGAGGAGTAGCAAATAACTTCATTGGTTGTAGTTTGGGTGAGTGTGATGGTGATGGTGATCTAGCAGGCTGTGATGGAGCGGGTGGTGGTGTGGTGGCTATTGGAGTGATTGTTGGTGGTGGAGTATGGATGAATACATTTGATGGTGTGGGAGTGGAGAGTGTGAGAAAATTCTCATCGGCTATGGGTGAAGAGATGTTGAGAGGTGATGACTCCTATGATGAAGTTTCCAAGTTTACAAAACAACACTGTTTAACACTTATGCGAGCAGTCCTGCGTGGTGGTCTGTTGGTGGAAGAGTTGTTGGATTTTGTCATGGTTAAAATGGGAAGGATTGCAAATAAGTACAGAGATGATACTTAGAGTTGATGGTGAAGGTGTGAGTTTTGATCAACTAAAGGTTCCAATTTATAGGCAGGAAGGATTTTAGAAATTGGTGTTTGGATTTGATGTTCATCCATAGAAGGATTGAGGTTCCCAATGATTTGGAACAAAAAATTGTGCTAGTCGCATCATCTAAGTCAACCCATAGAGATGGAGTTGAGTAAAGTATTGAAGATATGCAGTTAATACAAGGTTTGTGTTACACCCGTGCCCGTCTAGACCAAAAATTGAAACTTTTTGAGCGGAAACGACTCATTTTAACGTACATTCTGTTATACTTTTGACCATTGAAAAAAATCTAAAAACATTTAGGACTTGAGACTAATTTTAAATGAAATTAGACTCAACTACCTTCAAAACGACAGGTGGCACGACCCTTAACAACTTACGGTTCAAAAGATATAATTTTTCAAAAAAAAAAACGCTAAAATCTGAAAATCATCCCCAACCGGCGGCTGGAAGGCCCAACCGGCGGTTGGCCTCCTCAGAAAGGCACCAGCCGCCCGGCTGGAGTCCCAACCGACGGTTGGCCTCTTCAGAAAGTTCCTAACCGCCCGGCTGGAGTTCCAACTGGCGGTTGGCCACCTCAGAAAAGTTCCAGCCGCCCCGGTTGGGACTCCAACCGGCGGCTGAGAACCTGCAGAACTAAAAAAAATTTGCCGTTTGACCTTTTTCCACCATATACCACTTATACCACTTCCATATAACATTAAACTTAGCCGAAAACATTAATTTAACATACCAAACTTGTTCCATGGGTACTTAACCCGTTCACATTCCAAAATAGACAAAAACGGCTATATGTCAAACACCCCTTAATGGGTACTACAACCATACAAGTACTAACTTAAACATCCTTGACCCAGCCTAATTACATGACTTAAACATAACAATTGACAAGGACTTGAAGACACTAAAAGGACTCATATTAGACCAATATGATATACCAAAAGACAACGGCACTTGGGGCTTCCAACTTTCAAAAGGCTTGATCCAAAGATGAGGTCTTCTACTTACCAAGACCAAAGCTATGCCTTTAAGGGCAAACCGTCCTACTCCTTCTCCTTACCTTTACTAGCTTCGCCAATAACTATCAAGAAAACATCACAACTAAACATGTAAGCGAAACGCTTAGTAAGTACATGGCATAACAAGCTAAACAATATATAACATAAATCATACCATAACCATAACTAGTCTAACCACTAGTTAAGCTAGCGATATAGGGGCACATACCTCACGCCAACATAGTCGGCCTAAACGCGATCAACCCATAAGGTTGAACCTCATCCCATAGTTAGCCCAACGACTAACTAAGCTAAGCCTAGTGATGGATCCATAACTAGCTAATCGCACCCTATATCCTATCCTTCACCATTACCATGTAATAAAACATGATAAAGCTAACATAACACAACCATTATCATACAAAAATATGATAAAGCTAACAAGAACATGTTATAACCATATACTTACCTTGATTCACAATTACCACCTCACTAGCAATAGCTTCCAACTCCTTACTTGCTTCCTATATCATATTCATCTCAAATTAATGACTAATTTCAACACTAGCAAGATATATCATTCAATGTATAACCTCCATGCTTAATCTCATAACATAAACCCTAATTCACAAATTGGGGAAAAACACTTACTTGATATAAGGATTACAATTAAGGGTTCTCAAGGCTTATTGAACACTTCAAGATGGTCAAGATATCTTGATTGATAAAAAGGGTGTTTCCCTCCTCTTTCTCTTCCTGGATCGATCCACAGCTTCTCACACTCTCTCACTCTAAATTTTCTAGACTTTTCTCAATTAATCTAAGGATTAGATATTTAATAATTTAACTTATCTCAATTGGCAATCTTAGTCCTCCAAGTCTTATTCTTTCTACATTGACCATACATCTATTCACTACTTAACTCATAACACATAACCTATTATGCATATATATATAATTACACCCTAGAAGGAGTTAGTCAAAGCCTTCCTTTCGCCCTCGCTTTCCTTCATCTCATGTAGCTTCTGACTCCTTACCATGTTTGCATACCTCGCACGAGGCTAGGATCCCTTACTCGATGCCAACTTCTTTTGCCTGAGGCCCGATGCCTGAAGCTTGATGCTCGCAGTTCCCTACTCCGGGTCGGGGAAAAGCGGCACTCGACATCTATTAAACAAGACCAAGAACAAAGCCATACCATGCCCTCGGGAGAAACTAGTGATGATTGCCATGAATGCAGCCCTACCTCGTCGGGATATGGGTGTAACAATTCACCCTTCCTTTAAATAAGATTTCGTCCTCGAAATCTATTCTTGAAATAAATGAGGATACTCATTCCTCATCTTCTCCTCCAGCTCCCATCTAATACTTGTACCCTTACGATGCCTCCATAGCACTTTTACTAGCGGAATTTCCTTGTTTTGAAGTTGTCTCACTTTCCTTCCTAATATCACTTCCGGTTCGTCCTTTTGTGAAATCAATTCTGGATCAATTTTGATATCATCCAAGGTGATCACACTAGTCTCATCGGCTAGGCATTTCCTCAAGTAAGACACATGGAAGGTATTATGAATACCTCTTATTTCTTCGGGCAATTCCAACACGTATGCTACCTCGCCAACGCGTTTCAAGATCTTAAATGGTCCTATAAACCGCGGACTTAGTTTTCCCTTGTTTTTGAACCTAAGAATTCCTTTCTACGGGGAAACTTTTAATATAACAAAATCACCTACCTCAAATTCGATTGGTCTTCTTCGATTATTGGCATAACTTTTCCACCTATCTTGTGCCGCCTTAAGTCTTGCCCGAATCATTTCAATCTTTTCAGTCGTCGCCAAAACTATATCCGTGCTAGCCAATTCCCTCCTTCCAACTTCTTCCCAACATACGGGCGTCCTACACTTTCTACCATAGAGCATCTCGTAGGGTGGCATGCCTATACTAGCATGGTAACTATTGTTATAGGCAAATTCAACTAGAGGCAAATGATCATCCCAATTACCTCCAAAGTCAATCATACAAGCCCGTAACATATCTTCTAAAGTTTGGATCGTCCTTTCGCTTTGTCCATCAGTTTGAGGATGAAAAGCTATGCTCATATGTAACTTTGTACCAAGTTCATCTTGAAAACTTTGCCAAAAGTTTGAAGTGAAATGTCCATCTCTATCGGAGACTATAGAAATGGGTACTCCATGACGCGTGACTATCTCGTTGACATAAATCTTTGCTAGCTTGTGAACAGGCATATTCTCCCTGATCGGAATGAAGTGTGCACTCTTTAACAAGCGATCAACTATAACCCAAATTGTATCATTTTTATTTTTCGTTCTCGGCAATTTTGTAATGAAGTCCATGGTAATCTTCTCCCACTTCCAAACTGGAATATCTAAGGGTTGAACTTTTCCGTATGGCTTTTGGTGTTCGGCTTTCACCTTCAAGCAGGTTAAACATATTTCCACATACTTTACGCAATCTCTTTTCATACCCGGCCACCAATAGTTTCTTTTTAAATCAAGGTACATTTTCGTAGCTCCCGGATGAAAAGAATACTTTGATTTATGCGCTTCTTCCAAGAGTAATTCTTTAATGTTGCTTCGAAAAGGAATATAAACTCTTCCATACCGTGTCTTAACCCCTCGGCTGTCTTCTTCAAGATGAGGAATGTGAGAAACGATACGTTCTTTTTCTCGATTCTCTTCTTTCAACGCTTCCTCTTGTGCTAACTTAATTTTGTCAAAAAGGTCGGATGTGACAATCATCCATAATGAGTGAATATGTGTAACGTCGCTTCGGCTCTTGCGACTTAGTGCATCCGCCACGACATTCGCTTTACCAGGGTGGTAGCGAATTTCACAATCATAATCCTTCAGCAAGTCTAACCACCTTCGTTGCCTCATATTCGGATCCTTCTTCTCAAGAAAGTACTGAAGGCTTCTATGATCGGTGTAAATTACGAACTTCACACCATATAAATAATACCTCCAAATCTTCAAAGCAAAGACTACGGCCGCGAATTCAAGATCATGAGTCGGGTATTTCTCCTCGTGCTTCTTCAGTTGTCTTGAGGCGTAAGCAATTACTTTACCCCTTTGCATGAGAACACATCCAAGACCGGAGTAAGATGCATCACTATAAACTACCATGTCTTCGGTTCCTTCCGGTAACACTAGGATCGGTGCTTCACATAACCTTTTTCGTAACGTACGAAAAGCTTCCTCTTGTTTCTCACTCCACACAAAAGGAACATTCTTCTTGGTGAGCTCAGTTAACGAAGATGAAATTTTGGAGAAATCTTGAATGAACCGTCGATAATATCCCGCGAGTCCAAGAAAACTTCAAATTTCGCCAACGTTCTTTGGTGCTTGCCAATTCATCACGGCTTCGACCTTTGACGGGTCAACTTTAATACCGTCGGGATTAATAACGTGACTGAGGAACTGAACTTCTTGCAACCAAAATTCACATTTCGAGAATTTTGCATACAATCTTTCTTTTCTCAACGTACTAAGAATTTCCCGAAGGTGCTCTTCTTGTTCTTCTTTGCTCTTAGAATAGATAAGGATATCATCGATGAACACTATAACGAATTTATCCAACATCGGTCTACATACACGGTTCATGAGATCCATGAAAACTGCCGGCGCGTTCGTGAGACCAAAGGGCATAACCGTAAACTCATAATGTCCATAACGGGTCCTAAAAGCCGTCTTAGGAATGTCTTCTTCTCGAACCTTCAACTGATGATAGCCCGAACGGAGATCGATCTTTGAAAACCACTTTGCACCTTGAAGCTAGTCAAATAGATCGTCGATTCTTGGTAACGGGTACACATTTTTCACCGTGACATTGTTCAATTTACGGTAATCAATGCACATCCGCATACTACCGTCTTTCTTTTTAACGAACAGAATCGGAGCTCCCCATGGTGAGCTACTAGGGCGAATAAAACCCTTGTCGAGTAACTCTTGGAGTTGGCTCATTAACTCCTTCATCTCAGACGGAGCAAGGCGATAAGGAGTTTTTGCAATAGGAGTAGCACCTGGAACAAGATCAATACGGAATTCAACTTGTCTATCGGGTGGAATACCCGGCAAGTCTTCCGGGAATACATCACGAAATTCATTAACGATCGGAACGTCGTCGATACTCTTCTCCTCAAGACTCGTATCTACCACGTGCGCCATAAAGGCAAGGCAACTGATGAACTCAAATAAGTACATTTTATTACTATCATTTATCCTATTAATTTGACTTGTTTTACTATATTATGTATGAGGATTGATACTTAATCGTTTACTTTTGTAATTCTCAGGTAAAAACAAGCATTTGGTGAAACTTAGCGATTTTGGACTGATTATGGAGCAAAACATGCATAAAGTTAAGAGTCTACTGAAATGAAGAAGATCAAGACTAATCTGCTCCAGATGCGCCGCATCTCACTCATGACATGCGCCGCATCTCTATCAAGATATCACCAGATACGATCCAAGATACAAGAGGACATGCGCCGCATCTAATCATGGAGTTACGCCGCATCTTCTGGCGGTGTACGAATATTCCTGAATATTATAATCTTGGACCCCACGCGAAGTTAAGTACATGCGCCGCATCTTCCCTCAGACAGAAACTATAAATACCCCAAGACCAGACGAATTTCGTACGCATTATCAGAGTTTCGAAGACCGAACAGGAAAAACCCTAGGACGAATTCAGTCAAGGAGGCAGCACAAGACACACCCAAATCAAAGATACAAGAGCTGTAAGAAGGTGCTGCATGTGTTTAATTCATTAAGTAGTTTTGTTTTATTGTGTTAGCAAACTTTAATTCATCAGGATTGGTGGCTTGTGTAATGTGACAACGAAAGATTGCACTCCCTTTAATACTTGCTTTCCCATCAATTAAAGTTTATATGTTGATGTCTTTGGTTACTACTTATTAGTGCATTGATAACCTCTGTGTTTATTAGTGGCTTGCGGGCATTTGACTGCGGGACATAATGTGGCTCCCACGGTTATTACTAAATTGATCACTTAGGAATAACTTTTAGACATAAGTAATCATTAAGGGTTTACTCGCCGATAAGATTAGGACCAACGAGAAAGGGTTAACTACATACACTTCATATAAAGCTATTAATAAAACAAGTGACAATCTACTTAATCATAAGGACAACCCTCTTATTGTCTCAAGTATCTATCTGTGTACGTGTGTGCTACTTGCTGATTCGTGCCTATTGGTTTATTTTATTATTTAATTGCAAACAAATCGTGCCAGTCTCTCAGGCTGAAACCCCCTTGCGTTAGGATATTAAAATACTGATTAGAATAACGAGATAATACGTTCCACTCTTAGTGATCGACACTCTACTTACCATTATATTCATACTGACCGGGTACACTGCTCGTTAAGTGTGTGTGTTATTGATAAGTCGGCTAAATATAAATTTAAAACTTGAGTAGGCATTAAAACTGCTAAACCGCAACGACACATCACGCGCATCAAGTTTTTGGCGCCGCTGCCGGGGAGTGAATTGTTATTATCTGTTAATTTGATTAGTATTTTAATTAGGTTTTTCTTTTTATTAGATTAATTGCATCATTGTACTATTTTGCATATTTGTTGTATTGTGTGTTAATTGTTTGCTTTTATTTTTATTTTTGTTTTTGTGTGTTTATTTTTTGTTTGTGTGTTTAATTTTTTGTTTTTATTTTTCGTATTTTTCTGTTCTGCTATCGTTGTACTGTGCTAAATCAAACGATACGGCGCATCTGATCTCTAAGATACGGCGTATTGCGTTTAATTTTTTTTTTTTAAAATACAACGCGTTTAATTAATTCGATACGACGCATCTTTTCCCCAAGATACGGCGTATCTGTTTTTAATAAGAAATTTTTTTTTTCTAAGCGATAAAGTAATACGACGTATCTGCTTTTGCAGATACGGCGTATCTGTTTTTGATAAAAATTTTTTTTTCTCTAAACGTTAACGCCATACGACGCATCTGCTTTAGCAGATACGGCGTATCTATTATTTTAATTAAAAACAGTTTGCGAATTATTAAACAGATACGACGTATCGATCTCTATCGATACGGCGCATCCTACTGAATCAAAAATCGATATTTATTTTTAAACGTAACGAAAATACGGCGCATTAACTTTCGTTAATACGACGCATTTAATTTTAATTAGATAAGCTGATTTTTGATAATTAAAACAGATACGGCGCATTCTAATTTCTAAGCGGCGTATCTATTTTCTGAATAAAAGTTTGACTTATTTTTAACGTATTAAGATACGGCGTATCCCATCTATAGGATACGGCGCATCAACAGCAGATATCAGAAACTTTTATTTTACTTTGATCGTTTCACCCTTCTTTTGCACGAGTAAGTTTTATTTCAGGAAGATGGACGATCCGAATATTACAATGGAAGAATATATCAGACTTGGAGAGGAAAGAGCCTTGAGCAATAATGGGATCTACGATTGGGAAAGAGCAAGATATGGTGCACAAGTCATTGATACGAAAGAAATCACTATGGAAGAATACTTGATTCTTGGACGAGAAAAGTCAAGGAAAGAAAGAAACAAATTGCCATTTCAACACACCTGGTGTATGCCAAGTGATGCTGAAGAAGATTCATATACCGTGAAACCAATTCCGGCAATTGTTATTGATAGTACTTTTTCTCCGGAGATTGCACAAGATGATGTGTATACGGAATCCTACGTTGAAGAATATTCTGCAATCGTATTATCACAATTAAACAATCCATCGGATGAAGATGAAAAGTATTCTTATTTTGATTTCGAACCATTTGACGCCATAGTTTATGATGACATACCTCAACCAGATTTTGACCCAACAAGGGATTTTGAAGAAATCTGGGATTACTTATTAAAGAATGAAACTCGGGACGATGCTGAAATTGCAGGACCACTTGTTGAAGATGGAGATTCAAATGATGAATTGGAGTCACTTACAACACAAAGTGGTACAAATTTATTTAATATTATTAATCCCGTTACTAATAATCTTGCTAGCTTTCCTAAACAGGTTGCAAAACATAAAGACGATGAGGTGAAATTTATGACACTACCTATTGAAGCACCTGTGATCAACCCGTATTTGGTGGAGCTCGAAGAAGAGTTTGGTGATGAGCTCTTAAACATTGCTATGATTGATGAAGATGATGATTTCGACCCTATGAAGGTTATTGAGGAACTCGAACTTTTACTTGCTAAAGAAACTTTCTCATCTTCTGCGGAAGTCAAGGGACGCCTTACTACCAAAGAGACTAACCAAGAAGAAAGGAGACTCATTTTTCCTCAACACGCTACTCTTTCAGATGAAGTGGTCAAGTCATCCAATTTATCAACCAAACCGGGTAAGAATAGGAATGATGTACGTATATTGCCAAGGTATGATCTTTATGTATTTCTTCCATCTTTAATAGCAAATTTACACTCTTTTCGTGTTTATTGCTACTATCACCCGCACTTAATCCCAAGTGGGGGGAACAACACCCTATTACACAGTAAATAAGGGTGGAGTCAGGCTCGTGACTCGAACAAAAACAAGCGCTTCGTGGGAGGCAACCCATGCTTATCTTTTATTTTATTATTCTGTTTTCTGTGTCGAGTCAGTCAGGCCCGTATGAAGATACGGCGCATCTCAATTCTGAGATGCGACGCATCTCCTGCAATGGTCATATCTTATTTTATTTTTCTGCATTTTTATTTTCGACTTTAAAACTATTTATCAGTTTATTTTCAATGCGGCGCATCCCTGGTTAAGGATGCGGCGCATCTTTATTCTGATCCGTATTTATTCCAGGCTCGATACGGCGTATCTTCTTCCATAAGATACGGCGCATCGACTGACCTGATGATTTTCAGTTTTAATTTTTAAGTTTTATTTTTATCTAACTACTAATGTATTATGCAAGTTGAACCTTTCTTATCTTAGGTGTGTTTTAAAGTGTTGGTGGTATTATAGTTTCCTGGATTTCCTGCGGATACATCAAGTATGAAGTTTTAACGTTCTAATCCACAAGAAAGATGATCTTTGCTCTTATACTAATGGAGGATCATACCGAGCAAATCTCAGGGGAGTTTTTCTGTTCTAATTCTTTTATTTTCTAGTTTTTAACCTTTTATACAAACAACGAGGACGTTGTTTAACTTAAGTGGGGGGATTGGAGAATTAGAACACTTAACATTTACTTGTCCTAAACTTTTTCAAAAATTATGCTTAAAATGTGCTTAATATATCAAACTTAAATTTTTTTTTTAGCATGTTTTTGTTTAAGATCTAAGTTGCATAGCTGCACACATGACGTTATTTTCAAAAATTGTGATTTTCCAAAATTCACAAATCTATGAGTGTGCCGGTGACTTGTAAACTTTAGAACTTGGCTTGTATACTATTCGAGACCACCATAATGAGTATTATTTTATATAATTGGAATGACTTGTCTAAATTGGTAAAATTCTAGGATTACACCCAAATAGCCTTTATATGTTATGTGTTATTAGCTAACTACACTGGTTAGTTAACCCCCGTATAAACCCTTTGTTACTCTCATTTTTAGAGTAAGACACCCTTAGAAAAACACTCAGAGCCATTCCTTTTGTTTCTTACACCTATGTTTAAAATGTTTCGTTACACCCTTACACCTTAGCCTACCCTGTAGATTAGAATCCGTGGTTGGTTAATTGCTATAGGCAGAGTGTGTTTCCTTACATTACCTGTGTTCGCGTGCGTAATTCATTATCTTTGGTTAGGTCGGGAAATTGCACAATGCAATAGGAGTGAAAGTAAATATTGTATATCTTTGAGTTTATTTTTCGTGTGTTTACTACTTTCACTATTACCGTTATTTCTGAAGTCATGAAAAGTATGGAAAAATTATCCAGAATTATCATTATAGTGATGTGGTGAAATTTTACACATCTTTGTTTATGTTATTAAAAAAAAAAAAAAAAAAAAAAAAAAAAAAATCGAAAAAATAAGAAAAGAAAAAGAAAGAAAGAAAAGTTGGATGTTTGTTTTTAAACCAACTTATGTAAAGTTATGTAAGTGGTCGATATCACCACTATTTGTTGTACTATATCTATGGATTGAATGGGAATTGGCAGTTATGGAACGCCAATTAAGGTTTATTCTTTGATTAAGATCTTGTTGAGTATAATTCGTGTCTACCTAAAGCGTGTGTTTCAAGTGTTAAAGCGTGAGTTATTCAATGATATGAGTCTTATTCATGGGATGGTTGGGATAGTGATTAACCACACTTAGGATTTTAATTTATTTGTTTTGTTTATTTTTATTTTTACACCAATTTATATCCCAAATGTTACCATACCCTTTATTATTCTTTATCCAACCAAACCTTTGATTTATTGAGATTAGGGATTTGAGCAATCTTAAGTATCGTAGTCGTGGATTCGGCTATGTATTTATGATTTTGTCGCCCTTTTTGATATATTATTATTGGTGAAGTTTGGACCTATCTTTAGCCTATTCGAGTTAAGGATTTGAGCAATTGCAAGTATCGTGTTCGTGGATTCGATCATGTATTTGTGATTTTGTCGCCTTTTCTGGAATTTGAGATCGACAGTGATCAAGAATAATTAACCCTTAAGCCTAAAAACCCTTTTTACCGCTTTAGACTTGTTATTCCTTAGCTTTAGTGGTGGAGATGTGTATACTTGCCAAGCTTATGATAGAATATTCGTCACGACTGGACAGTTAAACGATTAGATTTGCTTTTATCGACTTATTTTATTTTACTTCTAATTCGTTAAGTGTTTAGTTGTGTGATTATGAATTAAACGAATACATGCTTAAATATAAAAATAAATCCTAACATCTTTTAGGATACATTTTCATAAAAGAAATTCTAAGGTTTACTTGGGGACAAGTAAAGTTCAAGTGGGGGGATATTTGATGAACTCAAATAAGTACATTTTATTACTATCATTTATCCTATTAAATTGACTTGTTTTACTATATTATGTATGAGGATTGATACTTAATCGTTTACTTTTGTAATTCTCAGGTAAAAACAAGCATTTGGTGAAACTTAGCGATTTTGGACTAATAATGGAGCAAAACATGCATAAAGTGAAGAGTCTACTGAAATGAAGAAGATCAAGACTAATCTGCTCCAGATGCGCCGCATCTCACTCATGACATGCGCCGCATCTCTATCAAGATATCACCAGATACGATCCAAGATACAAGAGGACATGCGCCGCATCTAATCATGGAGTTACGCCGCATCTTCTGGCGGTGTACGAATATTCCTGAATATTATAATCTTGGACCCCACGCGAAGTTAAGTACATGCGCCGCATCTTCCCTCAGACAGAAACTATAAATACCCCAAGACCAGACGAATTTCGTACGCATTATCAGAGTTTCGAAGACCGAACAGGAAAAACCCTAGGACGAATTCAGTCAAGGAGGCAGCACAAGACACACCCAAATCAAAGATACAAGAGCTGTAAGAAGGTGCTGCATGTGTTTAATTCATTAAGTAGTTTTGTTTTATTGTGTTAGCAAACTTTAATTCATCAGGATTGGTGGCTTGTGTAATGTGACAACGAAAGATTGCACTCCCTTTAATACTTGCTTTCCCATCAATTAAAGTTTATATGTTGATGTCTTTGGTTACTACTTATTAGTGCATTGATAACCTCTGTGTTTATTAGTGGCTTGCGGGCATTTGACTGCGGGACATAATGTGGCTCCCACGGTTATTACTAAATTGATCACTTAGGAATAACTTTTAGACATAAGTAATCATTAAGGGTTTACTCGCCGATAAGATTAGGACCAACGAGAAAGGGTTAACTACATACACTTCATATAAAGCTATCAATAAAACAGTGACAATCTACTTAATCATAAGGACAACCTCTTATTGTCTCAAGTATCTATCTGTGTACGTGTGTGCTACTTGCTGATTCGTGCCTATTGGTTTATTTTATTATTTAATTGCAAACAAATCGTGCCAGTCTCTCAGGCTGAAACCCCCTTGCGTTAGGATATTAAAATACTGATTAGAATAACGAGATAATACGTTCCACTCTTAGTGATCGACACTCTACTTACCATTATATTCATACTGACCGGGTACACTGCTCGTTAAGTGTGTGTGTTATTGAGAAGTCGGCTAAATATAAATTTAAAACTTGAGTAGGCATTAAAACTGCTAAACCGCAACGACACATCACGCGCATCAGCAACCACGTGATAAATATCTCCTAGCCTTCATTACGGAACATAATTTTAACTCACCCTCCCATTTATCACCGATTTACATTCTCCCATATGGTTTTTACCGCACCTATTACACCGAGGTGGTAACTTCCCCGTGTTGTCCTTTCTTGTGAAATCAAATTTGCCCCGTTTACCGACTGTTGTTGGTTGATCTTGCTTTCTTTTTAGTTCCTTCTTCTCCTTGCTCTTCATTCTATCCAAATCTGCTTCTCGTGTACGTGCTCTGCTTAGAAGATCCTCCATGGTGGTGCACTTGAAAGGTGATACTATAGTACGAATTTCATCTTTGAGCATCCTTTGAAATTTATCAACTTTAAGCTTCTCGTTGTCAAGATACTCCGGGCAATATTGCACCATATCACAAAACTTTCCCCACAACTCATTCACCGATTCATCAGTTTGCACAAGAGTATGAAAGACTTCTCTTATCTTATCAATCTCTTCCGCGGGAGCATATTCTTTCGTAAATACTTCCTTGAATTGTTCCCACGTGCACGTCTCTCTCCAAGCAGTACCTTTCTCATTCGCCTTACCTTCCCACCATATTTTAGCCCGTTCACGAAGATATTTGGTAGCAAAGTTTACCTTATCCTCCCCCGCACAATGACTAGTGCGGAAAGCCCCTTCTATATCGGTAATCCACCTAAAACTCTTTAACGGGTCAAGAGATCCCGTAAAGATGGGTGGAGCACAAGCGGTGAAGTCACGATAAGTAGATTTCTCCTTTCCTACTCCGGATCTAGCATTCGAATCATTTACTAACTCCCCACTCTTCTTAAGCTTCTCTATATCCTCCTGAAATATCCTTTGCAAGTTTTCAGTTGTTTTATTTACATAAAAGGGCATAGCCTTCTCAATGGCCCTTCCCACTCTATCCGCCACCAAAGTGTCCAATTCTTTTAACTTTGCTCTAGTAAAACTTTTAGGATTAAAATTCTCCGGCATGGGCAATGACGAGTCACTATTGGAATCTCCATCATCATGTGTATCATTATCATGGCCGGAGGAGGTCGTCCTTAACACGTCCTTATTTCGAATCGCCGCCATCTTTTCTACTATACTAAAATTTAGCAATTCACACTATCAAGCATAATCATACACATATTGTTGCATGATCCATAACTAGCTAATCGCACCCTATATCCTATCCTTCACCATTACCATGTAATAAAACATGATAAAGCTAACATAGCACAACCATAATCATACAAAAATATGATAAAGCTAACAAGAACATGTTATAACCATATACTTACCTTGATTCACAATTACCACCTCACTAGCAATAGCTTCCAACTCCTTACTTGCTTCCTATATCATATTCATCTCAAATTAATGACTAATTTCAACACTAGCAGGATATATCATTCAATCTATAACCTCCATGCTTAATCTCATAACATAAACCCTAATTCACAAATTGGGGAAAAACACTTACTTGATATAAGGATTACAATTAAGGGTTCTCAACGCTTATTGAACACTTCAACCTGGCTCTGATACCAAGTTGTTACACCCCGTGCCCGTCTAGACCAAAAATTGAAACTTTTTGAGCGAAAACGACCCATTTTAATGTACACTCTGTTATACTTTTGACCATTGAAAAAAATCTAAAAACATTTAGAACTTGAGATTAATTTTAAAAGAAATTAGACTCAATTACCTTCAAAACGACAGGTGGCACGACCCTTAACGACTTACGGTTCAAAAGATATGATTTTTCAAAAAAAATGCTAAAACCTGAAAATCATCCCCAACCGGCGGTTGGCCTCCTCAGAAAGGCACCAGCCGCCCGGCTGGAGTCCCAACCGGCGGTTGGCCTCCTCATAAAGATCCCAACCACCCAGCTGGAGTTCCAACCGGCGGTTGGCCATCTCAGAAAGTTCCCAACCGCCCGACTGGAGTTCCAACCGGCGGTTGGCCACCTCAGAAAAGTTCCAGCCGCCCCGGTTGGG
The DNA here is from genome assembly GCA_021014915.2 of Artemisia tridentata subsp. tridentata. Lineage (NCBI taxonomy): Eukaryota > Viridiplantae > Streptophyta > Magnoliopsida > Asterales > Asteraceae > Artemisia > Artemisia tridentata. Next base: position 69,380,745 of record CP139505.1, on the reverse strand, counting down.
ACTCCAACCGGCGGCTGAGAACCTGCGGAACTAAAAAGAATTTGCCGTTTGACCTTTTTCCACCATATACCACTTATACCACTTACATATAACATTAAACTTAGCCGAAAACATTAATTTAACATACCAAACTTGTTCCATGGGTACTTAACCCGTTCACATTCCAAAATAGACAAAAACGGCTATATGCCAAACACCCTTTAATGGGTACTACAACCATACAAGTACTAACTTAAACATCCTTGACCCAACCTAATTACATGAATTAAACTTAACAATTGACAAGGACTTGAAGAAACTAAAAGGACTCATATTAGACCAATATGATATACCAAAAGACAACGGCACTTGGGGCTTCCAACTTTCAAAAGGCTTGATCCAAAGATGAGGTCTTCTACTAACCAAGACCAAAGCTATGCTTCTAAGGGAAAACCGTCCTACTTGTTCTCCTTACCTGACCGGATCTACACACACGCCTTGTGTTAGATGTGATACTAAGAATTATACGTAGTCTAGCAAACAGAATTTACTAGCTAGCATTTAGAAGACTTTATGTGTTTGTGTTTTGTATAGTTTGAATGTAACAATGAATGAACACAGAATAATGAACTTCAACGATTCAATATTATTAGAACAATAATACGAGTGATCTCCTATCACTAGGGTTTACAACCTTGAATCTTAACTAAACAATACGTATGAACTCTTATCGTATATGTATATCAAAACTTTAACCTAGGTAATCCTTTTATAGACTAAGGATTCCTTCACAAGATAACTATCAACTAAACATTATACGATATACACTAAATCTTTTCCATAAATATCTTTACACGATTTTATCATAAACAGTACAAACTTCTTCACTCAGCAGTACTAACTGCTTATGTCTTCAAAACTCTTTCAGCAGTACTAACTTTCATCTTCAACAGTACTAACTGCTATCTTCAACAGTTCTAACTGCTATAGCTTAATTTCCTAACAATCCTCCCCTAAACTTATGATTTCTATCCAAATCACTAAGTTTCTTCAAATTAAGCTTCTTCTTCTGAATGTGGAAAATTCTTTCAAACATCTATCCCATCAGTCACTTTAGCCTTTGACTTTTCTTTGCTCTACAAGGTTGAAAATCTTTGTAACTAATAAGTCTGCCATCTCAGAGTCTTCTTCAACCTTGAGTCTTGTATACACCATAGATGTTAAAACACTTGATCTGAGCGGATAATCCTTTTCCACTAACATATAGATTTCTATCCCATCTGGAGTAGAAACTCTATGTACTCCACACGTATCAAATAACTTCCAAGAGACATCTTCAATTTGTGCTTGGAATCTCCACATTGATTCTCCTCTATCAGGTTCATAGATTCTCTTCAACTGAACCCATAATTCTTTATCTTTGTCTTCACTGGGATCTTTATCTCTGAATCTCTCTTTCACTAAACTCCATAGTTGATTAAGATCTTCTCTGTCAAAACCTCTGAGTAAATCTTCAAACAACTTTGTTGACATAAATAAATGCCTAAAAACATTATCAATATTTATTCATATCTCTATGTTTTGATGATCACAAAATGTAAACTCATTAAAACATAAACTTATAAATTAAACAAGTACTTAGTTGTAAATATTCACTTCTACAACTAAAATCACTAAAGGTATGAATGAACTAATGCTTAATGCATTATATGATCAAAGGAACATTTTCTTAATAACTAGATTTTTTATAAAACATCAAAAACATTTTATATATTTTTGAAAAACATTTTTGGTATTAAATAAAAATGTTTAATCTTTTATAAAAATATGAATTCAAATTTTTAACCAAAATCAGTTAAAATGTTCCAGAAAAACCTTCCCCACAAAAGGACAAAATTGGCCAACGTTCAGTAGGGGCGGCCCCCTTAATTTTGCTAGGCGGCCCCCTTAATAATTAAGGGGACCGCCCCCGCTCCAGTAGGCTCCAGCTGTCCAGATTTTTCCCTATAAATACCAGCCTTCCCCTGGATTTTTACTCAACCCTTTTGCACTAAAACTTTCTGTTGTAGATCTCATTTCATATCTTAAATAAACCTTTGATCATGTAATCTTAAGCATTGGTTTCCAAGTGATCCAAGCTTCCACCATCCAAGTGCAAAAGAAGAATACTTCTATCAATCAAGATTAGAAGTATTACAACTTAGTATCATTTTGTTACTTAAGTTGTGTGTTTAACAAAGTTTGTAAATCATTCATTCATTTGTATGTAAGGTGTGTGTTGTAGATTAGTGTTGTGTGTAAGTTGTGAAGATGTTGTATAAGTAGTTGTGGTATAGAAGTTGTGAGGTCAAAATGTAGAAGTCGTGAAGCCGTGGTGTAGAAGTTGTGAAGCCGTAGCTTAGAAGACATGAAGTCCTTGTGTTGAAGTCATGAAGCCGTAGCATAGAAGCTGTGAAGCGGTCGTGTTAAAGTTGTGAAGTCCTAGTCGTGAAGTCCTAGTGTTGAAGTCGTGAAGCCGTAGCATAGAAGTTGTGTAGCGGTCGTGTTGAAGCCGTGAAGTCCTAGTGTTGAAGTCGTGAAGCCGTAGCATAGAGGTTGTGTAGCGGTCATGTTGAAGTCGTGAAGTCTTAGTCATGAAGACATAGTGTTGAAGTCGTGAAGCCGTATCATAGAGGTTGTGTAGCGGTCGTGTTGAAGTCGTGAAGAAGTCGTGAAGAAGTCGTGAAGCAGTCGTGAAGCCGTTGTGAAGTAGTCGTGAATAAGTTGTGAAGAAGTTGTGTTGTGAAGTTGTGAGATTGGTTCTAGCTACGATTAGAACTCGACATTTAGCTTTGTGTCATTAAACCCGTGTAAGCCAAAGTTGTGTACGGTTTTCTCCGCCATAAGGGAGCTTATTGAAGTTGTGAAGAAAACTCTCGAGCAAGGTGTGCTCGGGGAGTGGAGTAGGGCAAGGAAGGTGTCCTTGTAGCCGAACCACTATAAATCTCTCATGTCTCGGTTAGATCTTTCCATACCTTATTTATTTTTTACTTGCATCGTCATTACTTTCATACACATAGGCTTATATAATTGCTAGTATTAATTAGAGGTCGACTTTACATAAAGATCAAATTGAAAATCCATTCAAGAAACCAAAACTTTTACAATCAATTTAAAAGAATACATATATAACTAATAATAAGATTTAAGTTTTATTTTTCATAACAAACTAGAATCTAAAGTTTTTTTAAAAAGTATAAAACAAAGTTTTTATAATAAATTAAAAAGACGTAAAACTATTCAACTCCCCCTTCTAGTTTTCCACAAACTTGTACCTTTCAGAAATATCTCCAAGTCTGATTATCTTCCATCCTTTCATTCTTCCATCAGTGAACACTTCCCAGTCAATGATTGGATATTTTACTTGTAAAGGTTTGATATAAGAAGATTCTGGAACAATCATCATCATACTCTTGATCTTCTCATTTGTTAACCCTTCTTCTTCAGACTTTTGTTTCTTTGCAACATCAGATTCCATAGTTTCTGATTCTCTTTTCTTACCTATTTTGAAACCTCTTCTTGGAGTGTTCAGAATAGCATAAGTTTCATAGAATTCCCTTTCAATTATAACATAAGATTTTCCCTTGAAGTCATTCATAGTGTAATTTGCTGAGTTCTTCAAATAATGTTTCATAGACTCAACTTGTTCCTTCTTTGTTAGCAACTTTATCTTGTATCCTGACTTCTGCCTTTTTCTTATCCTCTGAATCAGATCTTCCCATGTTGCTACTCCATTCTTTTTGAGTATGAACTCTTTAAGCTCCTCTGTCTTTTCTTCTTCATTCAACTGTTTGTCTTTGAGAACCATTGAAGCTTGAGCTCTTACAATCAAATCAGAATCCAACAAATATTGTAGCTGTTCATTGAACTCCTCTTGATTTTCCTCTTTAGATCTTGTTCTTTCCATGAATTCAGCAATGTTTCGTACATCATCAGCATCCATTTTTCTTGTAAATTCCTCATCTTGAGCAATCTGAGCTTGCTTTGCTTCTTCATCAGCCAATTCTTCTTCTACCATTCTTCTTGCAACTTCTGCATCATGATCTATCTGATCTTGAGTTTTTGGTTTTAATCTCTTGAGCCTTTCAAGTTCTTGAGCTGCTTCCTCTTCTTCTTGTGTCATAGCTCTTTTACCTTTACAGCTCTTCTGATGCGTGGTTTTGCGACCTTACAACAGGTTTTACCTCTCAAGGGATCTTAAGAGGCTTGCAATCCCCACCAGGCAGTGTACCTGACCGATGTAGTATAGTGTAGTGGCAAGTACCGGGGGATTGATCGTTCTCTAAGGGAATAGTGTAGTTAGGATTGAAAAACTACTCTAATAGGTCTAAGGGTGAGGGAAGATTCTTTTTGTATTTTTTATATTTTTATAAAAGCAAGTAAAATCTCGGGTTTGAAGGAGTGGGCGGAATTAGTTGCTAGTCAACTAACCCAAATAACTACAATTGCAAATAAAATAAAATAACTGAAAATAAAAAGGTTGTGGAATTTATATGGAGAGAAATGTGTTTACTTAGATTTCCTTACTCCCTAACTATCTTTTACCGGTTGATTAGTGTGTATTAATTGCGTGGATGACGGGTGTATTCCTTAATACCAATCGTGGGGTGGCGTACGTACTTCCCCAACTCTATAAGCTCCTACTTCACTCCTATGTCGAGCCGGCTAAGAAGCTCCTAACATGGGATCACTAGAATTCGCTCATGCATTAAATACAACCATAAAAACCTTAGTACGCATTGGTTCATGTTTCTTAAGACGTTCAAGCAAGTTACCGTATAGGAGGTTAGCCAGTTTTCTTAAGCCTAACATCGATAAACAATCATCCAATACAATTAATAACACACCAACAACCAATAATCAATAGTTAGGTTTCATTAGATCTAAGCAAACACAAGATAAATCTAGCCTAGCATGTTAAATAAAAGACAAGAACAAGATATAATCAAACAACACATAGACATATTGAATGATTAATTGATTACTTATCTTCAATTGAACATGGGAGATCCAAGGGTATAAAACCCTTAAAAATGGCAGAAAAATCGTCTTAGGGTTTCTCCTCACAAAGTTGCCCACTAATGACTAAAAATTATGAGAATATATATATAAAATCAGATCTGACGGCGTCACGTTATAGAGCTGACGCCGTCACCTCGCCGCGGTTAGGGTTTCTTGATGGCCTTCTTGACGCCGTCCCCTTTTAATCTTCCAAAATCCTCTCTGGCTTATCAAGGGTTGACGGCCTTCTTGACGCCGTCCCCCTTTAATCTTCCAAAATCCTCTCTGGCTTATCAAGGGTTGACGGCGTCACACTGGGGCTTGACGCCGTCACAGGTACTTTTCCAGCAGATTTTTGAGACTTTGTCGTTTTCTTCACTTTTATGCTCCAAAAACGTCCAAAATGCTTCCTTTTCCAGATTTCTTCTCCGAAGTACCTAAAATGACAAAAGGAACAATTTAGGGCAATATTTGATCAAATAAATACGATTTAGGGCTTAAATGACCCCCTAAAAGCGGTACACTTTTCGCTTCATCATCTTCTTCTTTCATAAACTAGCTCGGCTGAAGTTTCACCAGTTGGAACTGCTTGATGCCCTGTCTCAGCAGTTGGAACTGCTTGATGCTGCTCTGTCTCAGCAGTTGGAACTGCGTCAACAGTCTGAACCTTTTCTGCTTCATGAATACCAGTCTGAACTGCTTCTTGTGTCTTAACAGTTTCTTCAACATAACCAGAACCTGAACCAATATCTTCAACATTACCAAAATCTTTATCATGTTCTGATCCTTTATCATGCCTCCCCTGAGAACCTGATCTATCCTTGTCTTTACCAAATTTCCTCCCCTGTTTGGAAGAATTTCCACCATCAGCATCATCTGAATCATCTGAGTCATCTGAATCATCATCCAACACCATTCTTGCTCTTTTCTTCTTCAACTGTTCTTCAAGCTTCTTCACCCTTTTTGTTAATTTGGTGTAGACTTTGGCAAAATTCTCCTTCTGAGCTTTGAATTCCTCCTTGGTTTTCTTTAGCTCCTTCTCCAAAGTGTCAACCTTGGCTACTAACTTGGTACATAAAGCCGTCAATTCAGTTTGTGAAGAACTACCCTCATCACTTCTAGCTGTGTGACCTGCTATGAGAGGTGAATCATGGGGAAAGGATCTAGGAATCACTCTAGGTGTTTCCCTTCTCCTATAAGTGATGCGTAAATGTGATGGTTGGGTTCTTTCAAGTACTTGAGTGGATGTGTGATGGGGATCAGTTGGAACTGCTGAACCCTCACCCAACTCAGTTTGAAGCATTTGAGGAATGATGAAGCGAAAAGTGTACCGCTTTTAGGGGGTCATTTAAGCCCTAAATCGTATTTATTTGATCAAATATTGCCCTAAATCGTTCCTTTTATCATTTTAGGTACTTTGGAGAAGAAATCTGGAAAAGGAAGCATTTTGGACGTTTTTGGAGCATAAAAGTGAAGAAAACGACAAAGTCTCAAAATCGGCTGGAAAAGTACCTGTGACGGCGTCAAGCACCATTGTGACGCCATCAACCCTTGACGCGCCAGAGAGGATTTTGGATGATTAAAAGGGGACGGCGTCAAAAAGGCCATCAAGAAACCCTAACCGCGGCGAGGTGACGGCATCAGCTCTATAACGTGACGCCGTCAGATCTGATTTTATATATATATTCTCATAATTTTTAGTCATTAGTGTGCAACTTTGTGAGGAGAAACCCTAAGACGATTTTTCTGCTACTTTTAAGGGTTTTATACCCTTGGATCTCCCATGTTCAATTGAAGATAAGTAATCAATTAATCATTCAATATGTCTATGTGTTGTTTGATTATATCTTGTTCTTGTCTTTTATTTAACATGCAAGGCTAGATTTATCTTGTGTTTGCTTAGATCTAATGAAACCTAACTATTGATTATTGGTTGTTGGTGTGTTATTAATTGTATTGGATGATTGTTTATCGATGTTAGGCTTAAGAAAACTGGCTAACCTCCTATACGGTAACTTGCTTGAACGTATTAAGAAACATGAACCAATGCGTACTAAGGTTTTTATGGTTGTATTTAATGCATGAGCGAATTCTAGTGATCCCATGTTAGGAGCTTCTTAGCCGGCTCGACATAGGAGTGAAGTAGGAGCTTATAGAGTTGGGGAAGTACGTACGCCACCCCAATATTGGTATTAAGGAATACACCCGTCATCCACGCAATTAATACACACTAATCAACCGGTAAAAGATAGTTAGGGAGTAAGGAAATCTAAGTAAACACATTTCTCTCCATATAAGTTCCACAACCTTTTTATTTTCAGTTATTTTATTTTATTTGCAATTGTAGTTATTTGGGTTAGTTGACTAGCAACTAATTCCGCCCACTCCTTCAAACCCGAGATTTTACTTGCTTTTATAAAAATATAAAAAATACAAAAAGAATCTTCCCTCACCCTTAGACCTATTAGAGTAGTTTTTCAATTCTAACGACACTATTCCCCTAGAGAACGATCAATCCCCCGGTACTTGCCACTACACTATACTACATCGGTCAGGTACACTGCCTGGTGGGGATTGCAAGCCTCTTGAGATCCCTCAAGAGGTAAAACCTGTTGTAAGGTCGCAAAACCACGCATCAAGGAAACAATGGAACTGGTTCCCCTTGAAAAAGCCTACTAGCCATAGCCATATTTTGAAAAACTTTTGATTGAAGGCTAGGAGTAGCAAAAATCTTAGTTGGTTTTGTAAGCAGGTATGTCTTTTTATTCAAAAGTGTTTGAACAAACCTGGGATACATTAAAAACTTTGTTTTGCTTGTAACATTAGATATCATACCCTCAAAAATAAATTTTGAAAAGTTAAAAACTCTGTTTGTAGACAAGCAAATGAGAGCAATAGCAATATTGCTATTGAACTGCTCCCAAGCAGTCTTTTTAGTACTTAAACAACTTAAAAGGGTATGTATCAAAAATCTCCATTGAGGTGAGAAACATCCTTTTTGAAAAGTTAATTTATTTTCAGATGTATCATACCCCATTTTGGTAAGTTCTTCCCATATTTCAGTGTTAGGCATAGTGTTAATACCATCTGAGTCATGTAATTTAAGATGTCTCCTAATTATAGACTCGGTAACAACAAAAGATACACCATCCACTTCAGAATGAATTTCTGAGTCTCCATCTTCACTAGTCAAGACAGTTGCATTCTGCCAGAACTGTGTGATGTGCGAGACATAAAGAGTAGGAGAAACTGTTAGAGCATACCTTATGTGAGAGTGGTTGAGAAAATCCACAATCTCATAAAACTTTGGTCCATCTCCCTCCTCTGTTTTCTCAAGAAACGCAACCTGATTATGACGTTTAACAAATTCCAATCCAGCCATTCTTAGTGATGAAAAATGAAAGATTATATCAATACGATGATCGTTTAAATTGGAATTGAGGTTTTATGTAGTCGCTTGGGGTATATAGGTACTGTTTAGGGTTTTGCAAAATATGCGTATGAGATAAATTATCTTTAGAAAGAGAATAAATAAATTTATGGTAAAAAGATAATTATCATCTATAAAAATCCCTATAAATACCTTAAGAATAACGGTTTTACCCCAACGGCTAGAAAATTAATTACTGACAGATTTTTACAACGACTAGTTGAACCGTACTAACTTTGTACTAACCGTACCAACTGTTGGAAAAATTTTGTTGAGCCGTATGTACTTATTGAAAAGAATTTTAAAATACCATGGCTCAAACATAGTTTTTAGCAAACTATCAGCTATCAACGGATTTGATATGTCTTTACCGATAGCCATTTGCTTTGGACTAGCCAACTCTTCACACTTAGATATGGTGAGCTGATAACCATACAATTTTTGGTAAATTGTCAACCATCAACAGATTTGATAAGTCTTTACCAGATACCGTTTGCTCTGGACTAGTTAGTTCTTATGTGGGTTAGACATGGTGAACCAATTACCATTTGTTGTGTGTAAACATCACACACTCAGCTCCAAATCACCATAACAGTCCAAAACATATAGCATTAAATTCCTTGGTGTTTATCATCCAAAACCTGCAAGTGTTAGTCCAAAAACAAAGAAACAAGCCACAAAGAACTTGTCTCACAATATAAAAGTATATGACTAACAATGCACATAACAAGAAAAATTAATTTCCTTGTGGTACCCAAGCTAATACAGACTTAGGCTTTCCTCTAGCATCAACATAATTCATTCTTTTCAAAACAATCTTAGCACCATTGGGTTTAATAGGTCTCCATACCCAACATGCTGATGCATTCACTCCAGTACCCATATTTCCTTTAGCAATGTTTTTATTCATACCAGTACCAACTACTCTGCTAGCAGTTGGAACTGCTGGCTTGGTAGTTGTCACCTTTGGTTTCCAAACTTGGTTTTTCACCACTGCTTTCTCATAAAAAGTTCTTTTACCAGTTTTGTATGAAGGTTTAAATACAATTATTGCATTTTGAACTGGTGGCCTTGGGTGAATTGTTCTCATAGGTCTGACAGTCTGAACTGCTGGTCTAGCAGTTTGAATTGCTTTGGGTCCAGACCTTAAAAGAACTGATCAAGGTATCATTCTATCATTCCTAGAAAAAGATTGAGGTCTTGCTATGCTCAACCTATGATTTGTATAATCAGACACCCATTTATCACAATAATCTGCAAGATGGTTAAAGCTACCACATGAATAACAAGCTTTCCTATAACAGACAAAATCATCCCCTAATTGGTGAGATTTGAGGTCATTCCAGTTCCTTTGGTTACCTCTTGGCTTGTTTGTGGTTCTATACATTTCTGCATACCTAACTGTTGGTCTAAAAGGTTTGGCATTTGATCTAGGCCTAACAGTCTCAGGTTTAACCATCTTTGGAACTTTTGGTTCCTCCACTTTAGCACTAACAGGCTTAACCACAGCCGGATCATCCTCATCATCAAAAGTCCATTCCTCAATGGTTGGAGCATCTAAGTCCTTGGCTGAGGACCTATCAGAAGACACGACACCTTGTCCTCAGATAGTGATTTATCACTAGCACTTTCATACACAGGTTTGTCAACTACATCCTTCTTGGGTTGAGGACCATAGTTAAGCACAGGTAGTTGAAATTCAGGGAGTCCTGTGTGTTCTAAGTCTATGCCTGGGGGTGTTGGAATTCCTCTATAGGGAGGTGGAACTGACTTATAACCTAGGCCTGACTTAGCTTTATTAGTGATCTGACACTCAATTATCTTTTGAACACCTTTTGATGTGTATTCTAGTGTGTCTACACTCATCTGAATGTTCTCCTTAGCTTTCTTAACCTGTTCTAGCTCATGTTTTAACACAGTAATTTCATTCTCTCTAAACATTAAGTCTCTCTTAACAATAATCATATCATCAGAAAACTTAGACACATTACTTTTATAATGAACAATTTGTTCTTCTAACACAGCTAAAGCTCTCTTATGATTTGCTAAGCTAAAAGCAGTTTCAACTAGCTCTTTTCTCTGATTCTCATATCTTGTTTTAAGTGTTTCTAGATCTTTTAAAGCTTCACAAGATTTAGAACATTTTGAAACTTGTACCTCAGAATCTGAGAATGCCATGAGAGCAACCTCTGTAGATGCTTCTGCTTCCTCCTCTGCAATGTAGCTCCAGTCAAATCCTAAGCCATCAATGGCAACCATGGCTTTCGAGCTTGAATCAGTAACCTCCACAACCCTTGATTTATTTCCATATCCTCTGCTCTTTCCATCTTGTTGGCTTGGTAATCTGCACTCTCTTGAATAATGACCTTTCTTGTGGCAGTTGAAACACTCAATCTTAGACTTGTCATACCCTGCAACATCATTGCTGTTTATGACAATCTTCTTGCCAGTCTTCTTCAAGAATCTCCTAGCTCTCAAGCTGAGAAGAGAGAGCTTCCAGTTGATATCCATCTCTTCAATATCATCTTCATCAATCTCTTGAAGATCTGAATGAGTCAACATACTTCCATTGTGCTGAGTAGTCAAGAAATCACAATAAGTATCATCATTCAAAAGTCCACTAGTACTGCTTGAGGTGCTAGCAGTACCAAGGTTTGCACTAGCAGTACCAACTGCTCCAGCAACTTGCACTTCTTCATCTGGACTTGAGGTACTGGGAGTTGATACAAAGGCAAAATTCCCTGAGCTTGAGCTTGAGCTTGATCCAGCAGACTTCTTAATATCATGTTCAACTATCTTGAAGTTGCTATAGAGATCCATTAAGCTCATGGAATCTATATCAGGCTTGTTTTTCCATACAACCACATGCATAGCCCATTCAGCTGGTAGACTCCTCAGAAATTTGGAGTTGAGATCTTCCTCAGGCATCTCAATTCCTAGAATAGCCAATTGACTCACCAGCTTTTGAAGTCTATTAAACATATGATCCAATGACTCATTGCTTGTTGCTGTAAAGTTCTCAAACTGATGCTTGAGAAGGGTCTTCTGGGTTTTCTTGGTGGCTTCATTCCCACCATATCTTGCAATAATAGCTTCAAAAAGAGATTTAGCACACTTGAACTTACTAAAATTCAGCAACTGATCATTGGGAATAGTCATCAGAAGCAAACTTCTAGCCTTAACATCATTCTTGTGCCTTGCCTTCTCTTCAGTAGTGGTTGGCTTTGTCTGCACATTAGTCTCAGATTTTCCTTCAACAACAGTTGTTGTTGTTACTGGTGTAAAGGAGTTTCCTTCTTCATTGATCTCCCAAAGTGCATAATCTTGCACTTGGAAAAACTGCTTAATACGAAGTCTCCACATGTCGAACTCATTAGGTTTAAGCATAGGAAGCTTAGCAGCAATGTTAGTTGTGGTTGGTGTTGTTTCCATGTCCATCTTTGTTCTTCTCGGATCTTCTAAATCTAAGTATCAGCAACCTGGCTTTGATACCACTTGTCCGGATCTACACACATGCCTTGTGTTAGATGTGATACTAACAATTATACGTAGTCTAGCAAGCGGAATTTACTAGCTAGCACTTAGAAGACTTTATGTGTTTGTGTTTTGTATAGTTTGAATGTAACAATGAATGAACACAGAATAATGAACTTCAACGATTCAATATTATTAGAGCAATAATACGAGTGATCTCCTATCACTATGGTTTACAACCTTGAATCTTAACTAAACAATACATATGAACTCTTATCGTATATGTATATCAAAACTTTAACCTAGGTAATCCTTTAATAGACTAAGGATTCCTTCACAAGATAACTATCAACTAAACATTATACGATATACACTAAATCTTTTCCATAAATATCTTTACACGGTTTTATCATAAACAGTACAAACTTCTTCACTCAGCAGTCCTAACTGCTTATGTCTTCAAAACTCTTTCAGCAGTACTAACTTTTATCTTCAACAGTACTAACGGCTATCTTCAACAGTTCTAACTGCTATAGCTTAATTTCCTAACATTACCTTTACTAGCATCGCCGATACCTATCAGGAAAACATCACAACTAAACATGTAAGCGAAACGCTTAGTAAGTACATGGCATAACAAGCTAAACAACACATGATATAAATCATACCATAACCATAACTAGTCCAACCACTAGTTAAGCTAGCGATATAGGGGCACATTCATCACACCAACATAGTCGGCCTAAACGCGATCAACCCATAAGGTTGAACCTCATCCCATAGTTAGCCCAACGACTAACTAAGCTAAGCCTAGTAATGGATCCATAACTAGCTAATCGAACCCTATATCCTATGCTTCACCATTACCATGTAATAAAACATGATAAAGCTAACATAACACAACCATTATCATACAATAATATGATAAAGGTAACAAGAACATGGTATAACCATATACTTACCTTGATTCAAAATTACCACCTCACTAGCAATAGCTTCCAACTCCTTACTTGCTTCCTATATCATATTCATCTCAAATTAATGACTAATTTCAACACTAGCAAGATATATCATTCAATCTATAACCTCCATGCTTAATCTCATAACATAAACCCTAATTCACAAATTGGGGAAAAACACTTACTTGATATAAGGATTACAATTAAGGGTTCTCAAGGCTTATTGAACACTTCAAGACGGTCAAGATAGCTTGATTGATAAAAAGGGTGTTTCCTCCTCTTTCTTTTCCTGGATCGACCCATAGCTACTCACACTCTCTCACTCTAAATTTTCTAGACTTTTCTCAATTAATCTAAGGATTAGATATTTAATAATTTAACTTATCTCAATTGGCAATCTTAGTCCTCTAAGTCTTATTCTTTCTACATTGACCATACATCTATTCACTACTTAACTCATAACACATAACTTATTATGCATCTATATATATAGTACCTCGTCGGGATATGGGTGTAACAGTTTGAGTGGGAAATCTATTGATGTGATATTTCCACAGATTGCAAGGAACCAAATTGAGGGTTCCTTGCTTGTTACATAAAGGTAACTTGATGGAAAATTTGAATTTTCGAATTTTGGTGGGAAATGGATTTCTTATGATTCTAAGTTACAGCTGGCAATTTCTGACACGGACCTGTTAACACGACACGACATACCTGGTCTTAACAGGTTTCATGTTTGGCCTTAACAGGTTTCGTGTCTTAACAGGTCCGGACCTGTTAAGACACGATAAGACACGAATATACATATGTACTAAATGAAACCTGCTAAGAAACCTGTTCCTTAGCAGGTTTCTTAGTAGGTTCCTTAACAGGTTCGCTGGTTTAAATTTATGATTTTTGTTAACAGGTCTCTTATCATGTTTCTTATCGTGTAACCTGTTAAATTTCATGTCGTGTTCGTGTTTGGAAAAATTAACACGATTAGTTATCGTGTCGTGTTTGTGTTTGGCCTTAACAGGTTCGTGTCTTATCGTGTTCGTGTCGTGTCGTGTCGTGTCGGACCTGTTATGCCAACTCTATTCTATGTGTTTCTAAATCATCCTAATATGCCTAAAGATCAATAGGATAATCCTAAAAACTAGAATCAACAATCTAAGGATTGGGATTAGTCGGGAAATTTGAAAAAGTTACTGTGGAATTGGCGGATCCAAACGACAACAAGTGCAGAACCAAATTTTTGGTTCGGCGGAATCCGCAGGGTGAAAATTGGCGGATCCAAGAAATACAACAGACGGAACCCAAAAATTGGTTCCGCCATATCCGCCAAACGAAATTCTTTAACAGTGGGCATTTTAAACTACCCAGAACCCGTTGAAATCCCGAAAATTATCCTAAATCATATGTAATTAATTAGTTGTGATTGTTTAGAAACAAAAACACAGGTTCTAACACATGAGAACATATAGATCAAACTGACTAAAATGAACTTACCATAAAAGGGTGTTAAGCCAAACAGTGGCTTAAACATGAAAATCGATAACAACACGTGTTATCGTCCTGAAAGGTTATGTTAGTTCACAGAAATGTATCATGCCAACATAATATTCTAATAATACATTAATTCAACATATCATTGTCTCAAGATTGTCTTATACCAAACATTCCCTAGCCCTCACTTCTTGATAAGCTTTTTGTGGAGCTTCATAACCCACCGTCCAAGATTCTTCATCATTCCTCGAGTTTGACGAAACTCCTCAGATTGGTTGTCGATGGGAGGTAGTTGACTCATATACTCGGGTGGAGGAATCCTACAATTTGGCAAACCATCATCCTCGCTAACCGATGATTATGATGATGATGAGGTGGGAGGATGAGCTCGTTTTCCATTTGCTACAGCTACCTTATGATCACTAAGTGGAACAAAGGTGTGGTCAATCTCGGTGTAGTCGGGAACAAAACCTCTAGCATCTCGAGGGATGGGTGCAAAGGCTCTATAAAGACGGGTGAAAAGCATCCCGTAGGGCATGGCAGTGGTGCCTTGAACTGGAATATTGGCCATTCTTTTGGCGATATAGTAGGTGAGGTTGAATGGTCAGTGGTTTGACACACAATAGAGCATGTAGCAAAGACTTGCGTTAACATGGTCTCTATTTCCTATGGTGCTAATTACGTTTGCCCTAAGAACTTCCTCGAGCTTCTTGAATTGGGGCCTAAGTTCGTTTAGCTCCATGCCAAACGGATCACGATTTACCTCTTTTCCTCGACTAGTCCTAGTGTGGGAGGTTCTAGGAACAAAAAGATGAGCACGGATGTCCTCTTTTGAGATTGGTGTGTCGTATGGTGGCATACGATCAAGGTTGGAATCGAGGATGGACAAGACCATTTGTCCGAATAGAAGCAATCTCCTTGACTTGGAACACCTAAGACTTCTCCAAATTGATCTAGAGGGATGTTGTACTGAGTTTGGTTTACTTTGAAATGAACATTCATGTAACCATAATCATTTGTGCTAAGACCTATAGTTGCATAGAATTCAAGTATGAATCTGGGGATTATGAGTTCATCAATGTCTAGGAGACAATCGAATCGAATGGCGGCAAGTTGTTCTCTAAGAATGGTTCCTTCTAGGAATGAGGGGTCTACGGTTCTACCCTCATGTACATAGCGTTTTTCTAAGGCTTTAAAGATTTCAACTTGTTCCTCACTAAGTCCTTTGGTTTTATGATGTTTAGGTAGGTATTTGACGGTTTCTTTGTGATCATAATAAGTCGCGGGAGGCATGATTATCCTAGACACGAAAATTACATAGTTTAGTTAAACTATTGAAAATACATATATAAATTTCTAGTGTGTGCCTATATGGGGACAATGTGGAGGTGCGGTTATCTCGACTCTTTTTGATGCATGAAAATTTTGTTGATGCAAGTTTTATAGCAAAATTAGAGATAACCCAAACGCTCCTATTTCAATGTATCTATGATTGAATGTACCCGAAAATACATATTAATTATGTATTCCCTTTAGCATTCAAGAGATATTATGCAAGTGATATTTAAAAACATAACGTTTTTGTATTTGTATGAACAATTTTCAAAAACCGTTTTTCCTAGTCGTGAGAAGATTTTGATAACAATTTCTCATGGAGTTTTTGATGAATTATGATAATGTCCTACAAGATGCAATTCCTAACTAAGGAAAACATGATTTGTGTTGCAATTCAGTAAATATGTTTCATGATTTTGCTAAAAATATGCATAAACCCCAAGTTTTGATTTTGTGCATGAAATAGAAATTCTAGACTCAGATCAGGAATGTAGACGTGATTAGGATACTTACAGAGATGATTAGAGCACAAATTGATGGAAGGAGATGACCCAAATTGTGAGTTTGGTTGATTTTGAGTCGAGTTCTATTAGTTGGTATATTTTTGGGAGTTGTGATACACAGTACATGTTGTTTATTTAATATACTAAAAAACTGACTCAGGGGGCCACGGATCTGGCGGAACCAAAACAAGGGGTCCGCTTGTTGTCGGTTGGTTCCGTGGATCAAGCTCATGTTTTTGGTTTTTGGTTAATCTAAGGTTCAAGCTAAGGTTATATCTACTCACTAGGTTCCATTAGTCCTAAACCAAGTCTAAGAAAGTTAAATTGTGCTCTCTTAAGAGGTTTAGTGAGAATGTCGGCAATGTTGTCCTCTGAGGAAACTTTCTCGATTGAGATGTTTCCCTTCTGAACATTGTCGCGTAGGAAATGGTGACGTATTTCTATGTGTTTGGTTCTAGCGTGTTGGATTGGATTTTTGCTAAGGTCGATAGCTCCTTTGTTGTCGCAAAGGATGGGAATGTCGTTGAGTTCAATTCCATAGTCGACGAGAGCTTGTTTCATCCACAGTGCTTGTTGACACGCTTTTCCTGCAGACACGTACTCAGCTTCAGTTGTTGATATTGCTAGGGCCGTTTGTTTCTTGGCAAACCATGAGGTGAGACAATGCCCAACAAAAGTACAAATACCACTTGCACTTTTTCTATCGACATAGTCACCGGCATGGTCTGAGTCGGCATACACTATGGTTTCCATTCCCGTTCCTTTGGGATACCATAATCCTAAATGTGTAGTACCTTTAATATATCTAAAGATTCGTTTAACGGCTTCAAGATGGGATGTTTTGGGATTTTCTTGAAAGCGTGCACATAGACAAACACTAAACATAATGTCCGGTCTACTAGCCGTGAGGTAGAGTAAACTACCAATCATTCCTCTATATTTAGTGTTATCTACGGATTCACTTTCGTCATCCTTGGTGAGTTTGGTTTCGGAAGACATTGGTGTTTTCATAGGTTTGGAGTCTTCAAGACCAAATTTCTTAAGCATATCTATTATATACTTAGATTAGTTGAAGAATATCCCATCTTCTAATTGTTTTATTTGGAGACCTAAGAAAAAGTTTAGGTCCCCCATCATACTCATTTCAAACTCATCATGCATGATTTTCGAAAATTTGTCGCATAACTCTTGACAAGTTGAACCGAATATAATGTCATCCACATATATCTGAACTATGATAATATGTGATCCCTTTTTCTTAGTGAAAAGAGTGTTGTCTACTAGGCCCATGGTATACTTATGGTCAACTAGGAAAGTCTTAAGTCGATCATACCAAGGTTTTGGTGCTTGCTTAAGTCCGTATAATGCTTTCTTAAGTTTGTAGACATGATTAGGTTTTTCAAAATCGGCAAAGCCGGGAGGTTGTGCAACGTACACTTCTTCATTAATAAAACCATTTAGAAAAGTGAGAGGATTGTAATACACTCTGTAGGATGTTATTCCTTTATAACGTGTGTATGTGATACTTTGAGTGAATATGATTAAGTATGCGGAATCTACTTAACCACACTTAGAAGGATATTGTTATTGGAAATGGAACAGTGATGGTTGTTGAATTTGATAATGAACACAGAATGTTTAACACCAAACGATTCAATATTATTGAGAATAATACGAGTGATCTTCACTATCACTAGGGTTACAAAACCTTGAATCTCTATTACAAAGAAAACTATTTTCTATTATATTATATCAACTTAGTCACTTTCTAACTTATGACTAACTCTCTATATATGTAATATCTAAGCACATGCACACTTGAGTATTCGACTACTTGCTAGCTTGTGTGTGTCAGTAGCTAAGATACAACATGTTCTGTGTTTACAACTTGTTGACTGAACACATATCTAAGATATTGTCTACCGTATATATTTGACTTTTATACACAAATATCTTTTTCATACTTATCTACTCAGCAGTAGAATACGCGATAGTTATCCACTCAGCAGTAGTATCTTTTACTCTAGCAGCAGTATCTTCCAGCAGTAGTATCTCCAACACTAGCAGTAGTATTGAATACACTAGCAGTAGTATCGACACTTAGAGTATTTTCCTTTATGAACCAGCAGTACTAATCTTCAGAACATTTAATTCCCAACAATCCTCCCCTAAACTTGTGATTTATCCCAAATCAACAAGTTTCTTCTGAATTAAATGAGGATTGTGAAGATCTTTCAAACACTTCATAGTCAGACTCTTGATCTGAGCTTTCCTTTGTTCTACAAGATTAAGTATCTTTCTGACCACCTCATCTGCCATCTGTGTATCACATTCAGCAATAACATCATCTTCTTTGTCTTGAACATTAACAGTACCTTGCTTATGCTTCATTCATTGCCTAAAAGATGGTGCAATTTCCTTGGATGGAGGAATTATAAAAGGCAATGGTGCTGTGTATCTTGGATGCTTGGAGCCTGATATTATATTCCCTGTAATTGCTCTAAGAAGTCAAATCATCTCTCAGCAAGCCATGCAAGTTATGAACAAACGTAGTGAACTCAAATTGAAACTGAAAGAACTTAGAAAGAACTTTCTCCATTTGAATATCTTCATCCCTTCTGAATTGCTTCATCCCTTCTGAATATATATAATACTTCAGAATCTTGTCCAAATTTCCAATATGATCTAAAGACAGAGCTTTATCATTTTAAGTCAAAGATGTCCAAACATGAAGAAGAGAGATGAAAGAGCTTATTTCCAGCATTCATCAACTGAAACTGGAGCTTGTTGAAGGCGAAGCTTCCATTGTAGGGAGAGATACAACAATTGCTGCTGAGCCAGGTGTGGGAAAAGACAAGAGCATACAAGATGATGATGCTTTTACTAGACTCATGCACTTCTTGAACTTGATCAATTTGGGCAATTTTCCTCCCCAATCTTTTTTCTTTATTTGATCAAATTAAACTTCCTCCCCTGATTCTGAGCATACACAACCACAATCTTTCATCCTGTGATAATCTTCCTCCCCAATATTTTCATCAATTTGGGAAATCTTCCTCCCCTACATTTGGTTAATCTTCCTCCCCTATTTGGAAGATCTCTCACCATCATCTGAACTTGACTCCTTTATTAGACAATGTTGTACATAAAGTCATCAATTCCTTAAATTTCAATCTGCTGCCCTCATCACTTCCAGGTGTGTTAACTCTTGTGAGAGGTGAATCATGGGGCAATAACTCATAATCCATCATTAGATGGGTTTCTGAGCCATTATGAATCCAAAAGATTTTAAGAAACTTTTGACTTAGCAGTATGAACTTGATTTTCATGAAAAATCATACTGTTTACAACCATTTTGAAGGGATTAAGTGTAGTAACAGACACTTAATCAATATTTCAGTTTAAATTAACCTCTGGTTGTGTGAGAACCAATGTTTTTATTTATAAATAACTGCCTGTGTACAGATAAACCCATTCAAAGGGCTTTCTTGACAGGGTTTCCAGCTCGTGGCAATTGTTGCCTCTAACACAAGTGTTAGATTCACTTTTGCTCGCTGTTCTTTCTATCAGATGTCCTTAGACTTGCTCATTATACTAATTAAAGTATAAAATGATAGAAAGTGAGTTGAGTCAGTTACTATCTGACCAACTGAGTCATCAAGTCAATGTGAAACATCATAATTAGGTTTCAAGAAAGAAGTTTTAAAGAATCAATTTAACTTAGGTGTAAACCTTTGTTAATGGATTCCCAAACTCTGTCCATCATGAACCTATTATGTCAGCAACTTGTATCATTATTCTGCTGCTCATACATTTCACTTGAAACTTCCTTTGTGCTCAAATTTTCATACCTGAAAATGTTAGTCTAAAACCAAGAAAACAAAATGCAAAGCATTTGTCTTATAGCAGTATGAACCTTATATGACTAACAGTATGAACCAAACAATCCAAATTTGTACTAGCAGTACAAACTTTTCAATAACAGTACCAATTTACAATGCTAGCAGTACAAGGGTACTTGATGAAGCGAAAAGTGTACCGCTTTTAAGGGGTCATTTAAGCCCTAAATCGTATTTATTTGATCAAATATTGCCCTAAATCGTTCCTTTTGTCATTTTAGGTACTTTTGAGGAGAAATCTGGAAAAGGAGGCATTTTGGACGTTTTTGGAGCATAAAAGTGAAGAAAACGACAAAGTCTCAAAAATCGGCTGGAAGTTACCTTTGACGGCGTCAGGATTATGCCTGGACGGCGTCATGGCTTGGCAAAAGTGGTGGATGTGAAATTTACTCATGATAAGCCAGTGAAAATTGCATGGGAATTCTGACGGCGTCACCCTTTAATTTGATCAAGGTCGTCACGTTATAATTTAAAGAGGGACGGCGTCACGTTCATAGTTTGAGGGCGTCAAGCCTTGATAAGCCAGAACGGATTTTGGAGAGCTAAAGAGGGACGGCGTCAAGAAGGTCATCCGGGAACCCTAAAAGCGGCGAGGTGACGGCGTCACACTCCATAACGTGACGCCGTCAGATCTAAAAATCTATATATAGTTTTGCAATTCTTTGTCATTAGTGTGAAACTTATTGGGGAACTTTGTGTGTGAAAACCCTAGGACGAATTTGGCAGCTCTTTCAAGGCTTTTTGCCTTGAGATCTTCCATGTTACATTGAAGATAAGTTATCAATTAATCATTCAATATGTCTATGTGTTGTTTGATTCTATCTTGTTCTTGTCTTTTGTTTAACATGTTAGGCTAGATTTATCTTGTGTTTGCTTAGATCTAATGAAACCTAGCTATTGATTATTGGTTATTAGTGTGTTGTTAGTTGTATTGGATGATTGTTTATCTATGTTAGGCTTAAGAAAACTGGCTAACTTCCTATTCGGTAACTTGCTTGAACGTCTTAAGAAACATGAACCAATGCGTACTAAAGGTTTTTATGGTTGTATTTAATGCACAAGCGAATTCTAGTGATCCCATGTTAGGAGCTTCTTAGCCGGCTCGACATAGGAGTGAAGTAGGAGCTTGTAGAGTTGGGGAAGTACGTACGCCACCCCACAAATGGTATTAAGGAATACACCCGTCATCCATGCAACTAATACACACTAATTAACCGGTAAAAGATAGTTAGGGAGTAAGGAAATCTAAGTAAACACATTTCCCTCCACATCAGTTTTCACCAACCTTTTTATTTTCTGTTATTTTATTTTATTTGCATTCGTAGTAATTTGGGTTAGTTGACTAGCAACTAATTCCGCCCACTCTTTCAAACCCGAGATTTTACTTGCTTTCATAAAAATATAAAAACATAAAAAGAATCTTCTCTCACCCTTAGACCTATTAGAGTAATTTTTCATACCTAACGAACACTATTCCCTGTGGAGAACGATCAATCCCCCGTACTTACCACTACACTATACTACATCGGTCAGGTACACTGCCTGGTGGGGTTGTAAGCCTCTTGAGATCCCTCGAGAGGTAAAACCTGTTGTAAGGTTGCAAAACCACGCATCAAGTTTTTGGCGCCGCTGCCGGGGAATAGTTATTGTTTAGGTTGAATTTTTATTTTATAGGTCTACTCACTAGATTCCTTTCTAGTGAGATTTTTATTTTATTTTTCTAGGTTTTCTTTAGTCTATCTATTTTCTTCGTTTCTTTGTTCGTAACCATTACCATTCGACATCATGGAAGATGGTAATATCCTTAATCCCAACATCCCACCACCACAACAACAACCACCACCTCCTAGAGCCCGTACTTTAGGAGAGTACTCCCGTCCTAGCCACCATGGCTATCGAAACACCATTGAGCTCACTCAAGGAGCCAATGTTACACCCTTGCGATCCGACACCATCCGGTTGGTGCAAAGCGGATGCGCATTCCATGGACTTCGTTCTGAAGATCCTAATCAACATCTCAAGGACTTTCTCAAAATCGTTGATTCTATAGACCTTGATGTTGCCACTCGAGAGACGACCCGACTGCGTCTCTTTCAATTCTCTCTGCGGGACCAAGCTAGTCAATGGCTAGAGCGTCAACCCGCAGGATCCATCACCTCTTGTGATGATCTCACCACTCGTTTCCTTGCTCAGTTTTTCCCACCGGGAAGAACTACCAAGCTAAGGAAGGATATCTTGACGTTTGAACAACGTCGTGGCGAAACCCTCTACGGGGCATGGATTCGATTCAAGGACTTACTCCAAAAAGTCCCTCATCATGGCATAAATCTATGGCTTCAAATCCAAATCTTCTATGACCATGTTGATTACCACACCAAGCGTGCCATCGATCGAGCCGCCGGGGGCAGATTGCGCGACAAAAGCGCCGAGGAATCATGGGAGATCATTGATGAGCTTGCATCCGACGATGATGAATTGTGGCAAGTTTCCCACGATGTACGCTCGGCGGTCAAGACATATTCGTCACCTGATACAGCCAATCAAATTACTGAGGAAAGCGTAAGTGAACTTGAGAAAAGGGTTGCATATCTTATGGAAAAGCAAAAGAGACCCTTAAGTCCACAAAAAGTAACAATTAACTCGGTCTCAAGCGTTAAGCAAATACCATTATCCGAATCACCCCGTAGGGAAAATACTAAACCCTTCTATAAGCACGCTCAACCCAACTCCCCACCTCAGGAACTTAGTCCAACATTCGAAGCTCGAATGAGAGAATACATGTCAAAACACTCCGAACGGTTGGCGAAATTTGAGGAAGCCGTCTACAAATAGAAGGAGGAAATGGAAGAGAAGATGGAGGAGATGATGAACCTTTTGAAAGAATACGCAATTACAAAGGCTCCTAAAAATGTGCTAGTGCGGAAAGATGTTGAAGTTCCCAACACGAAATGTGTTAATGCCGTCTCCGTCGTCCAAGAGGGCGAAAATGATGGAGGAGAGAATTTGATAACTATGGAAGTTAACAAAATTGACCTCGTCCCACTTAATGACGGAAACACCAATGCCTACACATGCGATTCCGACAAGGGAAAGGAGGCGCCCGCTGAGGAGCGCCAATTGGAAGAACCACCAAAGTCACAACAAGTGAGGCATTACTTGAAGCATGAAATAAACAAGGAAACCATAAACGATTGGGTAGGAAACTATCGACGTACTCATCTACCCAACAAGGAGTCAAAGAGGATGGAACCGGATGATGAATCCGACACATTACCCGGGGGCAATTGTATGAGTGCCTCGTAAGACAAAAGTTAGTGGAAAAGCAGGAATTCTACGGGGTCTTCGAAATACCATGCAGCATTGGAAAACTCAAGTATCTGGATGCGGTAGCTGACATGGGTTTCGACGTAAATTTGATGCCTTTATCCGTTTATGTCCAGTTAACCGACGAACTGCCATCCATCACCCGTACTAAACTCTCCTTTGCAAAACATTCTTATGAGTACCCGTTAGGAATTGCGGAAGATGTGTTGGTCAACGTTGCCGGATTCCTGTATCTGGTCGACTTCATGATTATTGAAAGAAATGATATGAATATGCCAATAATCCTTGGGGCACCCTTTCTCGCGACCACTAGGGCACAAATCAATTACGAAAATGGTACCATCCAAATGAAGAAGGGAAAGAAAACAATAAACTTCCCAACGATCCCACGACATATACGAGATGTTGCTCTACAAAAGAAGATGGAGGCGAACCCCAATATAATCCGTGGTAATGTTCGAGAGAAAATCCTTGCATGGGAGGCAAGGATTAAGAATTACAATGAAATGGAGATTAGAGAATGTAAAGGTGGAAATAACGACTATATTGAGGCTGATGAGCAGACCCATAACCCAGTTGAATTGACAAAAGGAGACTCAGTGCTCCTAAGGCATTCAGAAACAAAAGCACCTACTGATGAACCAAGTCCCTGGTGGTACGGACCATTCACAATTAAAAGTCTACACCAAGATGGGGTAGTAAGCTTGACCAGCAAGGGAGGAGGTGAAGTGACTGCGAATGTTGAGCGATTGAGACACCACCACCCTGATAACAAGGATTATATCTATCAGGGATACGTCATTATGAATGATGGAATCACGTAATGTACGTGACTTTGAGTCTAGCTACAAGACTCGTTAATAATGAAAAGCGCTTCTTGGGAGGCAACCCAAGCTTTATTTGTTTTGTGTGTTTATTTGTTTGTTTGTTTGTTTTTATTTATTTCCGTATGTGTGTTTAATTTTTATTCTTATTGATTCATGTTCAAAAGTAATTTGTGAAAACGCTTTATTTTGTTTTTAACTTCGTCTTAACTACATATAAAGGTATTTTGCAAAAGTTAAGTGTAAGGGAAATCTAAATCGGTTTATTAGAACACAAATGAACATGAATCATAATAATAATAAATTAACATACATATTAGTATTTGTTTGAGTTAAATGCTTGTATCGAGTCATAATGATGTTTTGCAGGATTTCCAGGAAGTAAGGTATAGGTTTTTCCAAATTTTTTTCGGAAACGTAACATGAGAATTCTGTCAGATCATATCTGACGGCGTCAGGCTTTACAACCTGACGGCGTCAGGATTAATTTTCTGAAAATTTTTGAAAGTTTTGTTTTCATAAAAAGTTTTTATTAAACCTATAACTTATAATCTCCAGGAATCTGCAAAATTATCATTCCACAAGCATTATATCCTTATATATAGAGTTTATCCCGCCGATGTTATGCAGGTTTTCGTGTTTGTTTTCTCAGGTTTAACAGGTTATTTTGGACAAGGAAATGTATGTGGAATCAAGCTTTTGGCGATGCTTTAGTCTTGGAGCTTCTACATTCTCTTTGGAAGAAGATCTAACCGTGTTACTTCATTATCCACCGAGCGAATCAGGGGAGTATTTGATTTCATTCTTTTACTTTATGCTTTTACATTTGTTATTTGAACATTGGGGACAATGTTCATCTTAAGTGTAAGGGGGGGTAAAAGTACGATTTTAGAGAATGCTATTACGCTTGATTTTTGTTTGTTTAATAGTAGATGTGTAATAAAACTGAGATAAATACCTGTTAGGGCAATTTTAGTGCCAAATTTAAAATTTTTTACAACATATAGGAGTGAAACTTTGATCTTAATGAGCGTCTCACGGATAGGAGTTATACGACTAGCACAAAAACCGTACCACTAAAAAATTTTCCACCCCCAAATATGTGAGGTTCGCCCCTAGAATTGGTAGGAAAAGCATTTTGCTATGATGTGTGTACCGGTAGCACTTAGATTCTAGAACTTGCGTTAGGACCATTCCAAGGCCACAAGTGAGACTACATTCGTGTAGTTAGATTTACTACATGATAAGAGGCATTAGGATTAACCCATTGTTTTACACCTGTGTTTTTGTTATAATTACATTGGCTACATTGGTCAAGTAATTCTCCCACACCCTTTGCGTTGTACTCATTTTTAGTACACGATACCCCTAGTACACCCCTCAGAGCCTATCTTTTCGTTTTGACCTTTAAGCATTTTACTTAAAGAAAGAATTTGTTACACCCCACTAAAATGTACACCCAAATCGCCTTAGCCTACCTTGTATGCACTCATTTTTAGTGCATTATTGTGACAACATTTGTTTAAACCCAAGTTAATTATCTAATTGATTACATGGTTGCTAAGTCGAGTCATATCCTTGTACATATTGTTTTGGGACGATTGGGACTCGTGGGTAAAGTACTAGTATAATGGAGTAATGGGGAAGAACATCATTTATTACCCCATATGTGCTAAATATTTTAAAAGTACTCCAAGTGTTTTGATTATCTTAATTCGAGTCATTAGAATAGTTTTTTTTATAAAGTGATGTAAAAGTTCAAGTGTAAGGGGATGCAACGCCCCTATGATGTATTATTTTGGATGGTAGGGCAAAAGTGTATGCAAAAAAAAAAATCGAAAAAATCAAGAAAAATACAAAAAAATGAGAAAAATAAAAGTAGAAAAAACATACGGACTACCATCCCGTTTCATTTTATGTTTATTTTATGTTTTTGTTATTTTGTTTTTAACTTAAGATTGAGTCGAGTCTTGGCTTAGCAACATTGTATAGTACATGTAATTGATCAAGATCTTTAACTCGCCACCAGTAAAATATCCCTTATCCAACAAAACCGTGTTTTCCTTTTCCCTACACCTAACGTTATAACCCATTTAAAAGCCCTCTTTGATAGTTTATCTTAGGTGCTTACTCCTAGTGGAGGAGATTTTCGATCCTTTCCCAAGCCTATGGTAATCTATTTGCTATGACAGGTAGTGAGAGATATTATCCGTTTTCATTTATGAGATTTATTTTGATGACACTTGAGAGATGTGAGTATCTAAACACTACTTGTGAGGTGCTAGTATGTAATCTCCGTGCTTATTATGATTAAAGTGGAACGAATATTTGTTGTAATTACTTTTATGCTAGCATTAAATGACCCCTAACTTGTATTTTGATTAGAATAAAAGCACATTTTGCTTGAGGACAAGCAAATCTCAAGTGTAAGGGTATTTGATGAAGCGAAAAGTGTACGGCTTTTAAGGGGTCATTTAAGCCCTAAATCGTATTTATTTGATCAAATATTTCCCTAAATCGTTCCTTTTGTCATTTTAGGTTCTTTTGAGAAGAAATCTGGAAAAGGAGGCATTTTGGACGTTTTTGGAGCATAAAAGTGAAGAAAACGACAAAGTCTCAAAAATCGGCTGGAAGTTACCTTTGACGGCGTCAGGATTATGCCTGGACGGCGTCATGGCTTGGCAAAAGTGGTGGATGTGAAATTTACTCATGATAAGCCAGTGAAAATTGCATGGGAATTCTGACGGCGTCACCCTTTAATTTGATCAAGGTCGTCACGTTATAATTTAAAGAGGGACGGCGTCACGTTCATAGTCTGAGGGCGTCAAGCCTTGATAGGCCAGAACGGATTTTGGAGAGCTAATGAGGGACGGCGTCAAGAAGGTCATCCGGGAACCCTAAAAGCGGCGAGGTGACGGCGTCACACTCCATAACGTGACGCCGTCAGATCTAAAAATCTATATATAGTTTTGCAATTCTTTGTCATTAGTGTGGAACTTATTGGGGAACTTTGTGTGTGAAAACCCTAGGACGAATTTGGCAGCTCTTTCAAGGCTTTTTGCCTTGAGATCTTCCATGTTACATTGAAGATAAGTTATCAATTAATCATTCAATATGTCTATGTGTTGTTTGATTCTATCTTGTTCTTGTCTTTTGTTTAACATGTTAGGCTAGATTTATCTTGTGTTTGCTTAGATCTAATGAAACCTAGCTATTGATTATTGGTTATTAGTGTGTTGTTAGTTGTATTGGATGATTGTTTATCTATGTTAGGCTTAAGAAAACTGGCTAACTTCCTATTCGGTAACTTTCTTGAACGTCTTAAGAAACATGAACCAATGCGTACTAAAGGTTTTTATGGTTGTATTTAATGCACAAGCGAATTCTAGTGATCCCATGTTAGGAGCTTCTTAGCCGGCTCGACATAGGAGTGAAGTAGGAGCTTGTAGAGTTGGGGAAGTACGTACGCCACCCCACAAATGGTATTAAGGAATACACCCGTCATCCACGCAACTAATACACACTAATTAACCGGTAAAAGATAGTTAGGGAGTAAGGAAATCTAAGTAAACACATTTTCCTCCACATAAGTTTTCACCAACCTTTTTATTTTCTGTTATTTTATTTTATTTGCATTCGTAGTTATTTGGGTTAGTTGACTAGCAACTAATTCCGCCCACTCTTTCAAACCCGAGATTTTACTTGCTTTCATAAAATATATAAAAACATAAAAAGAATCTTCTCTCACCCTTAGACCTATTAGAGTAATTTTTCATACCTAACGAACACTATTCCCTGTGGAGAACGATCAATCCCCCGTACTTACCACTACACTATACTACATCGGTCAGGTACACTGCCTGGTGGGGTTGTAAGCCTCTTGAGATCCCTCGAGAGGTAAAACCTGTTGTAAGGTTGCAAAACCACGCATCAAAACTTAATTTATATACAAAATCACATAGTTTGAAAATTTTAAGGATTAAGCATCCCAATACTTGCTACCAAGTATTGAAACCTTCCAACATCAAAAGCTTTTGTGAGAAGATCTGCAAAGTTGTGATCAGAATCAATTTTAAGTACTTGAATTAACTTTTTCTCATTGCAGTCTCTAATAAAATGATGTCTAATTTCTATGTGTTTTGTTTTAGAGTGTTGTACTGGATTTTTAATTATGCAAATTGTACTACTATTATCAATATATATGACAGTGTTCATGAAATTGTACCCATAGTCAAGAAGTTGATTTTGAAGCCAAAGCACTTGACCACAGCAACTTGCAGTAGCTACATATTCAGCTTTAGTTGTTGAAGTAGCCACAATTATTTGCTTTTTACACTCCGATGAAATGAGTCTACATCCAAGGAATTGACATCCTCCAGTTGTTGACTTTCTGTCCAAGCTTGCAACAGCATAATCACTGTCTGAATATGCTACCAAGTCAAAAGGTGGTTCCCTAGAATACCATAGACCCAACCTAGGTTGACCCTTGAGATATCTAAAGATCCTCTTGATAGCTGTTAAATGAGAAACCTTGGGAGTTACTTGAAATCTTGCACAAGCACAAACAGAGAACATGATATCAGGTCTTGATGATGTGTGATACATCAAAGAACTTATCATAGATCTGTATATATGTACATCCACATTTTCTCCATCTACATCTTTAAGAAGAGGCTTCTCAGAGTCCATTGGTGTGCTTGCTACCTTTGCATCAACAAATTGAAATTTCCCTTGAATCTCTGCTACATATTTATCTTGGCTGATAAAGATGCCTTCACTTGATTGCTTAACTTGCAGACCCAAAAAGAATGTAAGTTCCCCCATGGAACTCATCTGAAACTTATCATGCATAAGTTTCTCAAACTCTAAACACA
Source organism: Artemisia tridentata subsp. tridentata (assembly GCA_021014915.2). NCBI lineage: Eukaryota > Viridiplantae > Streptophyta > Magnoliopsida > Asterales > Asteraceae > Artemisia > Artemisia tridentata. The sequence continues at coordinate 69,351,616 of CP139505.1, read as the reverse complement.
TCTCCTTCCTTGTAGATCCAAAGATGATATCATCCACATACACCTAAACTAGCAAAAGATCCTTCTTGTGCTTCTTGATGAATAATGTCTGATCAATCTTGCCCCTTTGGAATCCATTTTCTGTCAAATAGGAAGCCAGTGTTTCATACCATGCTCTTGGTGCCTAATGAAGGCCATAAAGAGCCTTGACTACCTTGTACACCTTGTCTTGATGGTCTGGATCAGTAAAACCTGGAGGTTGTGAGACATACACCTCCTCTTCAATAGTACCATATAAGAAAGCACTCTTGACATCCATTTGATAAATTGTGAAGCCCATAAATGAAGCATAAGCCAAAAAGAGTCTAATGGCTTCAATTCTTGCTACTGGAGCAAAAACCTCTTCATAGTCTATCCCTTCCTCTTGTGTGTACCCTTGGGCTACAAGTCTAGCCTTATTTTTTATCACTATGCCCCTTTCATCCCTTTTATTTTTGAAAACTCATTTAGTGCCAATTACCCTTACACCCTTTGGGTAACTCAACTAGCATCCAAACCTTTTGAATTTTAAATTGGAGAAGCTCCTCTTGCATAGCTTCTACCCAGCTTGAATCATCTAAGGCTTTAAGAACATTCTTGGGTTCTGCTTGTGAGAGGAAACATACAAATAAGCAAGAGTTTGCATACTCATGCTGCTTTGATGCATAAAGAGCATCAAGAAGCCCTTGTTGGTCTGAAGACATAATTTGCTTCCTTGTCTTCACACCAGATTGTATATCACCAATCACATTGTCCAGGGAGTGGACTTTGTGAATCCTTGTGTGTGGTGTAGAAGGAACATGATAGTCAGGTGGGAGATTGTTGAAATCCACCTCATCTTCTGAGAAATCTGCTTCATTTGAGTCTAATGGGCCAGCAGTAGAAACATTTGGTCTAGCAGTAGCATGCTCTGTCTCAGCAGTACTATCATCATTAGAACTGTTAACTGGATTCTCTTGTTCCTCAGTTCCATCTTCTTTGTTTTCACCTTCAATCCCTTCTTTAGCTTCATCAGAAGAAGGTTCATCATTTATTGAAGTTGAATCCACACTTGTCCATATTGGCATCATCACATAATCTTGATCTTTCTCTTTTCCTAACCCTGCCTCATTTGTTGCATCATGAGCTTCTGAACCTGAAAATTCATTAGTTTCTGCAACAACAGGCACATAATTCATTGATTGGGTTAGTGTCTCAAGATCAAATAGCCATTTGGGACCTTCACCTGCTACATTGGATTTGTTTTCTAGAAATTCCACATGTAGGTTTTCCTCAACTCTCCTAGTTCTTGAATTGTATACTCTAAATGCTTTGCTATTGAGAGAATATCCAACCAAGAATCCTTCATCTGCTTTACCATCAAATTTTCCTAGATGGTCTAAGGTATTCAGAATTGTCACATGACATCCAAAAGGTCTAAGAAATCCTATTGCAGGAGTTCTACCTCTAAAAAGCTCATATGATGTCTTATTGTGAGACTTAACTACTAAAACCCTGTTCTGGACATAGCAAGCAGTATTAATTGCTTCAGCCCAAAAAGTGATAGGAAACTTAGAGTCAGCTAACATGGTTCTAGCAGCTTCTATAAGTGTCCTATTTCTCTTCTCAGCAACTCTATTCTGCTGAGGAGTTCTAGCAACACTAAATTCTCTTCTAATACCCTTTTCTTTGCAGAAATCATCCATAACTCTATTCTTAAACTCTGTCCCATTATCACATCCAATGACTTTTACTTTCTTGTCTACTAAGTTTTCTATCTCTATAATGAATGTCTTAAGAATGCTAGAAGTCTCATCCTTAGAACCTAAAAAGAAAACCTATGTAAATCTGCTATAGTCATCAGTAACAACAAGACAAAATCTTTTATGCTTAATACTACTCACAAAAGTAGGTCCAAATAAGTCCATATGAAGCATAAACAATGATTGATCAATAGAGTTAAAAAGCTTGGGCTTACAAGTGGCTTTATGTTGTTTGCCTTTAAGACAAGCAATGCATGTTTGGTCATTTTCAAATCTTTTCTGAGGTAAACCTCTTACCAAATCATTTTTAACAATTTTATTTATGGTTTTGAAGTTAATGTGACCAAGCCTCCTATGCCATTTTATTGACTCATCCAATGTGGCTTTTGCCAGCAAACAAGTAAGATTCTCTTTAGGAACAATGTTCTTCATATCAACACTGTATAAATTGCCTTTTCTAGGAACTCTAAGAAGTACTTGACTTTCATCAGGCATCTTAAAGTTAGGAGAAAGGACAAGACATTCAGTGTCAGTAAAAAGAACCTTGTTCTTTTTGTCACACATCTGTGAGACACTAAAGAGATTATACTTAAGTTCTTTTACAAAGTACACATCTTCAAAGTCTAAATTTCCAGTCTTAATGGTACCTTTACCAGAAATTTTGCCACCAATACCTCCTCCAAAGCTAACATATCCTCCATCCAGAGGAGTAAAGTCTGAAAGGTATGACATGTTGCCAGTCATGTGCCTTGAACATCCACTGTCTGAGTATCCTTGATCTTCTTGTTTAGCATTTGAATGTTCCTGCACATGAAATAAGGAATATTAGTTTCCTTTGGGGACCCAAGCCATTACTAACTTGGATCTGTCTCGTGCATCAATGTAATCAAATTTCTTTAAAATAATTGATGCACCATTGGGTTTAATTGGTCTCCAAACCCAACATGCTGAGGCCTTAACAGCATTGGCTCTCTTTTCCCTAGCAGCAGTATGAACTGCTTGCCTAGCAGTATGAATTGCTAGCTTTGCAGTTGTACCCTTTAGTTTCCAAATTTGTTTTTGGACCACTGCTTTTGATTGAAAAGGCTTTTGAGCAGTTTTAGATGCATATTTGAAAGTTGTTTTTGCATTTTGAACTGCTGGTTTTGGGTAAACAGTCTTAAATGGTCTAGCAGTACTAACTGCTTGTCTAGCAGTAGAAACTTGTTTTGGGCCAGACTTTAATGAAACCGCTCTAGGTGTTGTTCTAGTTAAATCAGAGTGACTTTTAGTTGTATGCCTTTTTAAATTCACCCTATGGTTTGAATATCCAGATACCCTTAGGTTGCCGAAGGCTGCAAGATGGTCAAAATCTCCACAAACGAAACAAGCTTTGTTATAGAAGCCAAAGTCATCACCTAGTTGGTGAGACTTGAGGTTATTCCAATTTATTTGGTTACCTCTGGGCTTGTTTGTGGTTCTATATTGCTCACAATATCTTACTGGTTGCCTAACATGTTTAATATTTGTTTTAGGCCTAACAGTATCATGTTTGACTACCTTAGGAACACTTGTTCCTACTTTCTTAATAACATCAGGTTTAGACATAACATGTTCTTCTTCATCATCATCTGATGTCTAGTCCTCAATGCTTGGACTACCTGATTTCCTATCAGAGGACACCTTGTCCTCAGGAAGTGAAGTATTACTTGAACTCTCACTTACTTTTATAGGTTTGTCAACAACTATATCTTCTTTTAGCTTAACACCATATTCTAATGTAGGTTGTTGAAGGTCAGACAAGCCTATTTGCTCTAGGTCTATCCTGGGGGTGCAGGGATTCCTCTGTAAGGAGGTGGGACATTCTTATATCCTAACCCAGACTTGGCTTTGTTGATCACTTGACATTCAATTATTTTGCTTACCCCCTTAGAGGCATGTTCTAATGTTTCTACACTTAATTGAATGTTTTCTTTTTCTTCTTTAAGTCTAGCATACTCAGTTCTTAAAAAGCTAATTTTAGCATCTTTAAAAAATATGTCTTGTTTAAGAAGAGCTTTGTCATCAGAAAAAACAAATTCATTGTCTTTATAGTGAATGATCTGCTTCTCTAGGATAGCTAAACCTACCTTATAATATATTAAGTTTTGATGAGTTTTGTTTAGTTCTAACCTTTGATCATCATAATGTTTTCTTAAAGTTTCTAGTTCTTTAAGAGCAGTGCAAGTATTAGAACAAACTTTATCATTTTGTACCTCAGTAGCAGAGAAGGCCATGAGTGCCATCTGAGTAGAATGTTCTTCTTCATCTGCCATGAAACTCCAATCAAACCCTAGGCCATCAATAGCTACCATAGCTTTTGAATTTGGCTCAGAAACCTCCCCTGTTTTGGACTTACTTCCAAAACCTTTGCTTTTTCCATCTTGATGCCTTGGTCTTCTACATTCCCTTGAGAAGTGCCCCATCATGTGGCAGTTGTAGCATTCTATCTTTGACTTGTCAAAACCAGCAGTATCATTGCTGCTGATAGTGTTCTTCTTCCCTGTTCTTTGATAGAATTTCTTAGCCCTTATGCTAAGAAGAGAAATTTGCCATTTTAGGTCCATCTCCTCCAAATCATCATCATTGATTTCCTGGAGGTCTTCATGAATAAGCATAGACCCATCATTCTGGCTTGTGAGAAAAGCACAACATGTTTTCTCATCCATAATACCAATAGTATTGCTTGATGAACTAGCAGTACCAACTCCCATATAACCCTTCACATCTTCAACTAGATTTGAGGTACTAAGAGATGACACAAATGCCATGTTCCCAGTGCTTAAACTAGCACTTCCAGCTTTCTTCACATCTTGTTTAACAATTTTGAAGTTTTTGTACAAGTCATTCAGACTCATTGAATCAATATCTGGCTTGTTTTTCCAGACAACCACATGCATAGCCCACTCTTCTGGTAGACTTCTTAAGAACTTGGTGTTTAAATCTTCTTGAGGTATCTCTACACCAAGAACAGCAAGTTGGCTCACAATCTTCTGAAGCCTGTTAAACATGTGATCCAGTGATTCATTGGTTGTTGAAGAGAAGTTTTCAAAGTTCTGCTTGTGAAAAGTCTTCTAGGTCTTCTTGGTGGCTTCATTTCCACCATACCTTGCAACAATGGCCTCAAATAATGACTTGGCATCTTTGAACATGCTGAAGTTTAAAAGTTGATCATTTGGAATGGTCATCATCAGCATACTTCTGGCCTTGAGGTCATTCTTCTTCTTGACTCTCTCTTCTGCAGTTATTGGGTTGGTATTCACAGTTGTTACTACCTTGTCATCAACTGTTGATGTAGTGGTTGTAGGCTTGAAAGAATTTCCCTCTTCAATAATTTCCCAAAGTGTATAGTCTTGCACTTGGAAATACTGCTTTATCCTTAACCTCCACATATCAAACTCATTTTGCTTGAGCATTGGCAACTTTACAGCAACATTCATTTGAATAGACTCCATGTCCATTTCTTCTTCTTCTAAATCAAAGATATCAGCCTTGCTATGATACCAATTGAGAGGATTGTAATACACTCTGTAGGATGTTAGTCCTTTATAACGTGTGTATGTGATACTTTGAGTGAATATGATTAAGTATGCGGAATCTACTTAACCACACTTAGAAGGATATTGTTATTGGAAATGGAACAGTGATGGTTGTTGAATTTGATAATGAACACAGAATGTTTAACACCAAACGATTCAATATTATTGAGAATAATACGAGTGATCTTCACTATCACTAGGGTTACAAACCTTGAATCTCTATTACAAAGAAAACTATTTTCTATTGTATTTTATCAAATCAGTCACTTTCTAACTTGTGACTAACTCTCTATATATGTAATATCTAAGCACATGCACACTTGAGTATTCGACTACTTGCTAGCTTGTGTGTGTCAGTAGCTAAGATACAACATGTTCTGTGTTTACAACTTGTTGACTGAACACATATCTAAGATATTGTCTACCGTATATATTTGACTTTTATACACAAATATTTTTTTCATACTTATCTACTCAGCAGTAGAATACGCGATAGTTATCCACTCAGCAGTAGTATCTTTTACTCTAGCAGCAGTATCTTCCAGCAGTAGTATCTCCAACACTAGCAGTAGTATTGAATACACTAGCAGTAGTATCGCCCTTGTTGTCGGTTGGTTCCGTGGATCAAGCTCATGTTTTTGGTTTTTGGTTAATCTAAGGTTCAAGCTAAGGTTATATCTACTCACTAGGTTCCATTAGTCCTAAACCAAGTCTAAGAAAGTTAAAGGGTGCTCTCTTAAGAGGTTTAGTGAGAATGTCGGCAATGTTGTCCTCTGAGGAAACTTTCTCGATTGAGATGTTTCCCTTCTGAACATTGTCGCGTAGGATATGGTGACGTATTTCTATGTGTTTGGTTCTAGCGTGTTGGATTGGATTTTTGCTAAGGTCGATAACTCCTTTGTTGTCGCAAAGAATGGGAATGTCATTGAGTTCAATTCCATAGTCGACGAGAGCTTGTTTCATCCACAGTGCTTGTTGACACGCTTTTCCTGCAGACACGTACTCAGCTTCAGTTGTTGATATTGCTAGGGCCGTTTGTTTCTTGGCAAACCATGAGGTGAGACAATGCCCAACAAAAGTACAAATACCACTTGTACTTTTTCTATCAACATAGTCACCGGCATGGTCTGAGTCGGCATACACTATGGTTTCCATTCCCGTTCCTTTGGGATACCATAATCCTAAATGTGTAGTACCTTTAATATATCTAAAGATTCGTTTAACGGCTTCAAGATGGGATGTTTTGGGATTTTCTTGAAAGCGTGCACATAGACAAACACTAAACATAATGTTCGGTCTACTAGCCGTGAGGTAGAGTAAACTACCAATCATTCCTCTATATTTAGTGTTATCTACGGATTCACTTTCGTCATCCTTGGTGAGTTTGGTTTCGGAAGACATTGGTGTTTTCATAGGTTTGGAGTCTTCAAGACCAAATTTCTTAAGCATATCTATTATATACTTAGATTAGTTGAAGAATATCCCATCTTCTAATTGTTTTATTTGGAGACCTAAGAAAAAGTTTAGTTCCCCCATCATACTCATTTCAAACTCATCATGCATGATTTTCGAAAATTCGTCGCATAACTCTTGACAAGTTGAACCGAATATAATGTCATCCACATATATCTGAACTATGATAATATGTGATCCCTTTTTCTTAGTGAAAAGAGTGTTGTCTACTAGGCCCATGGTATACTTATGGTCAACTAGGAAAGTCTTAAGTCGATCATACCAAGGTTTTGGTGCTTGCTTAAGTCCGTATAATGCTTTCTTAAGTTTGTAGACATGATTAGGTTTTTCAAAATCGGCAAAGCCGGGAGGTTGTGCAACGTACACTTCCTCATTAATAAAACCATTTAGAAAAGTGAGAGGATTGTAATACACTCTGTAGGATGTTATTCCTTTATAACGTGTGTATGTGATTGTAACACCCCAACCCGACAAGGGTAGAGATGCCACAGTATGGTGACATATCAAAGCATTCATACATAATCACAGCGGAAGCCATAAAACATCATAAATAAAATAGTCAAGTCAACACGACCTGAATCAATACATAAATCTCCAAGATAACGAGAAATTCAAAGGAAATACATAAAGAAATGAAATTCATAATCCAAAATGTCTCAACAAATGGTAAGACTAGGGTAGGACATCATCTAAGGCAAAAGCTCCCACTAACTCTCATCCCAAGCATAAATCCATCTCCCAGCTAGATACCTGCCGCACACGGAAAAGAAAACGTGCGGCTGAGCTTACAAAGCCCAGTGAACAGATACATAATAACAAGCAAAGATAACGAAGCAGAAATATAAGGAAGCAATGGGAATGTCATAAGGTATAATCAATGTAAGAAGAAATAGAAGATATATAGGATAGTCATCCACCACAAGCCCATACTCAAAGTCATATCTCAACATCATAATACTCAAAGTCAAGATCTCACAATCAGAGGGGATACCTCTCAGGCAACCAGATAATATGAGGGGTGTCCTCATGTATCAAAAGGGGTGGAGTGATCAGCTCCCATAAATGTGAAAGGCGTGTATAGCACACATGCACCAGTCACCTCAAAGTCATACTCAAAGTCATAGTTAAATCCACTAAACATACATGCCTAGGATTGCAATCCATACGCCCCCACTCAAAGTCATCTCAAAATCATAATCTCATAATCATAATGGCCATATCATAATATAAAAGGGGACGGCGTGAGAAATCACTCCCCCACACAGGAGTCATGCCAGTGGTGCATCACAGACATGGCCAGGTTACCTTCCTGGCTAGGAAACAAAAAGGTGGCTCGGGTATCAAACTAAGAGTCAGGTCTCAAGGTCATGCAAACGGTTTCATCTCAAAATCATATCAAAGCATATCTCAAGGTCATGTCAAAAGTGAATCTCAAAGTCATATGAAAAGGTTCATATCAAAAAGGTTCATAGAAAAAGGGTCATAGCAAAGGTTCATAGCTCAATATCGAAGCATAGGTGATAAGACACCCTTTCTTAAAAAGGGTAGAGTATCCGTACCTTATGACGTAGCACACACAGAAACAAAGCACAAATAAAAGAAGACAGCTCAGAATCTTTCCTTCTTCACACCTAAAGAAGTAGAAGGGGATTACAAATCATTCTTAATTAACCATCTTTCCATTTTAAGTAACTTTCCCTTTTTAGTAAGTTTCCACTTTTAGAAAGTTTCCATAATTAGAAGGTTTCCACTTTTAGAAATATTTAGTACATAGCTTAATTAGATCAATATTTGCTGGAAATAAAGTATCTTTATCATAATTACACCTTTGGTCCTCAGGTTTCCACAAATTACATTTTACACCCCTGTATTTCCAAATTTACATTTTAAACCTTCAAACATGCATAATTACACATTAAACCCTTGGTTTATCAAATTTACACAATGAGTACTTATTTTAGTGAGTTATACGATTAGACCTTCAATTATTCAATATTTACACAATAGGTCCCTCCATTTAATAAAGTTACATATTTAACCTTAAAGTTTACATTTTTAATCTTTAATTTATAATAGTTACACTTTAGTCCAATAATTATCCAAATTTTCATATTAGCCCCTGAATATCATTCATAATACAAATCGACCTCCACTTTTCAGAAATTACACGATTAGTCCCTATATTTATTTAATTTCCAAATCGAATTAATAATTACAACTAAATTCATTATCTCATGAATTTTACATATATGCCCTCCGTTTAATAATTTTTACAGATTATACATGATCTATAGAACATGAAAAAAATAGCCCATGAGTTTTAAAAGTTACAAAACACCCCCTTTATATTAAATTTCCAAATCGTTAAATACCATTCTTAACAAAATAAAACCCTAATCGACCCCAATCATTATGCAATCATTTACTCATCATTTATATTCACTTATGATCAGATCCTATCCTTTTTGAACCCTAGTTCCCTCGTTAGGTATTTTTGTTCTTATTTTTCCTTTTTGCCGATCATAACATAGTTTCACCAAAAATAGTTTTAAGCCTCAATAAATCAAATGAGTATTTTTCTAGTGTTGTATTATGATCATAGAGGCCACGAAAATTATTCACTAGTCCAGGAAAAATCGCATGCATGATATTTAGATTTATTTCGATTCTAGGGTTTATAAACACAAGAATTACCATACGAATTATATACGATGCATGGGTCATTTTTATTATTTTTCTTAGGATATATACGATCATTAGAGGCTGGGAAAAATACCAGAAGATTTTTAGAACGAGTGAATAAGGCCACACGATTTATTGCTTCTCGGATGGATACTCGACAAGGAAAGAATTCACCACGACTCCAAATGGGATCAAATCACCTTGTACACATTTTTCGCAGATCACATATGGTATAAGAACCTCAAGAAAAATAAGAAACGAATTTTATGAAGCTTAGTTAAATTGATACGAATTATACCTTAAAAATGAGTTATCGATAGGAATAAATCCACCACCAACGAACCGGGCAACAAACGAACTCAATACAATTTTTCTAGGACTCCTTGAATTGTGTTTGAACTCAGAAAAATGCTTTGGTAATTTTAGTGGATCGGATGGAGGCTAGAGGATTTCTTTGTGTGTTTTCTTATCACTCGGCAATTAGGGTTTTGAAGGAAAGCTATGGATTGGTGTTTAATATGGAATGCCGAGTCATAGGGGAGGGTTTTGACCAGAAAACTCGGCAATCATGGGCTGGAGTTAGTTAAGGATTAATTTGATTTCAATTTTACCATAATTACATGCTTTTATGATATTTAAAATACATATAAATACCTTTAAATACTATTCGGCATTCATAGGGTTATTTTGGTAATTTCACAACTTTTATAAATGTTAATTGAAGTTCTTAAAATTATTTGGAATCACAACTTGTGTATTGCCGGAAGTTTGGGATTTTTATGACACTTTATAAGCTTTTAATTAAATTTTAAATTAGTAGGGGCAATTTGGTAATTTTACATGTTTTCAGATTTTAGGTTTTACAACTTCTTCCCCTCTAACAGAAAATTTCGTCCTCGAAATTTGCAAAGAATCAGAAATGAAACGAATCGAAACATAACGGAGACATACCAGATCAGAATACAAAATGAGGATAACCAGCTCGAATAGACTCCTCGGTCTCCCAGGTAGCTTCCCGCTCTGGGTGGTTCCGCCAAAGAATCTTAACAAAAGGAATGACTTTACGTCTCATAACTCGCTCCTGACGATCAAGAACAGCTTCCGGCTCCTCCGGAAGAGACATATCGGGCTGAATCTGATCAAGAGGGTAAGACACCACATGCAGAGGATGGTAATTGTATCCCCTCAGAAGAGATACATGAAAGACGTCGTGAACATGTGACAACTGCGGAGGAAGAGCTAAACGATTCGAAACCTCTCCGATACGGTCCAAAATCTCAAACGGTCCGATGAATCGAGGGCTGAGCTTGCCTTTGATTCCAAAACGTTTAACCCCTCTGAACGGCGAAACCTTAAGAAATACCCGATCACCAACACGAAACTCCAAGTCACGCCGATGCTTGTCAGCGTAACTCTTTTGACGAGCTCTAGCTTCCCTCAACTTCTCTCTAGCAATCTCCACTTTCTCAGTAGCGATCTGGACTAACTCCGGGCCCTCAATAACGCGTTCACCTACCTCGTTCCAACAAACCGGAGCCCTACATTTCCGACCATATAACATCTCGAAAGGAGCCATACGAATACTCGCGTGCCAACTGTTATTATAAGCAAACTCTACCAAACACAAATAATCGTCCCAGCTACCAGTCCACTCTAAGGCACATGCCCTCAACATGTCCTCTAAAGTCTGAATGGTCCTCTCCGACTGACCATCCGTCTGAGGGTGAAAAGCTGTACTGAACTTAAGGCGCGTATCCCATGCCTTATGCAATCCCTTCCAGAAGCGAGATGTAAACCGTGGATCCCTATCTGATATAATAGCCGTAGGCATGCCGTGAAGTCTAACGATTTCCTGCTGAAATATATCTGCCAACTTACTAACACTGTAGTCCACACGAATAGGGAGGAAGTGTGCAGACTTGGTTAGTCGATCGACGACCACCCAAATCGCATCATGCTTCCTACGAGTTGGAGGTAAACCTGTCACAAAGTCCATGGAAATCTCCTCCCATTTCCACTTCGGAATCTCTAACGGCTGAAGCAACCCACTAGCTCTCTGATGTTCGATCTTGACCTGCTGACAAATCAAACACTTCGCCACGAACGAAGCCACATCTTGTTTCATACCGCCCCACCAGAAGTGCTGCTTAAGGTCCCGGTACATCTTGGTAGAACCAGGATGTATAGAAAAAGGGGAACTATGAGCTTCAGATAGGACAGCTTCACGAAGCTCAGGATCGTTGGGAACACATAGACGACCCTCAAACCAAACCACACCGGAATCATCCACTCGGAACTCGGACTGTTTGCCTTCCTCAACGTTCTGAACTATAGCCCACAACTCACCATCCTCCTTCTGAGCCTCCTTAATTCGCAAGATAAGATTGGACTCAACCGTAAGGCTAGCCCAATAACCACCCTGACCCCGAGCACAAAACTCCACATCAAGAAGCTCCAATTCATGCAAAATGCGAGGCTCAAACTCTAAACTCGCAATCATGCCCGACTTTCTACTAAGAGCATCCGCGACTACATTTGCCTTCCCGGGATGATACTGGATGTTAGCATCATAATCTTTCAGAAGCTCCAACCATCGCCTCTGTCTCATATTCAACTCTTTCTGGGTGAAGATGTATTTAAGACTCTTATGATCAGTGAAAATGTCACAAGTCTCTCCATACAAATAATGGCGCCAAATCTTTAGCGCGAAAACCACAGCTGCCAACTCTAGATCGTGCGTCGGATAGTTCTCCTCGTAAGGCTTCAGCTGCCTCGAAGCATACGCAATGACTTTCCCATGCTGCATTAAAACACACCCTAAACCTTTCTTTGATGCATCGCTATAAATCTGGTAGCCGCCTGAACCCGATGGAAGAGTCAAGATCGGTGCAGATACTAAACGTCTCTTCAATTCCTCAAAACTACTCTCCCGCTCATCAGTCCAAATAAACTTTTCCCCTTTCCTCATCAACTGTGTCAACGGTAAAGCAATACGCGAAAAGCCCTCAACAAATCGCCTATAATAACCAGCAAGACCCAGAAAGCTTCTTACCTCCGTCACATTCGTAGGTCTTGGCCATTTCGTGATAGCCTCAACCTTTGTCGGGTCCATAGTGATACCGTCTGTAGAAACAACGTGACCCAAGAAAGCTACTCGATCTAACCAAAATTCGCACTTCGAAAACTTCGCATACAATCTCTGCTGTCGAAGAATCCCCAGAACAATACGAAGATGTTGCTCGTGCTCCTCCTCGGATTTAGAATATACAAGAATATCATCGATGAAAACAATCACAAACTTATCGAGGAATTCGTGAAATACCCGGTTCATTAGGTCCATAAAAACAGCAGGAGCATTGGTCAAACCGAAAGGCATAACCAAGAATTCATAATGACCATACCGAGTGCGAAAGGCCGTTTTGGGAACGTCTTGCTCCCTCACTCTAAGCTGGTGATATCCCGACCTCAGATCAATTTTAGAGAAATGTCTCGCCCCTTGCAACTGATCGAATAAATCATCAATGCGAGGAAGAGGATAGCGGTTACGAAAAGTAATGCGGTTAAGCTCCCGATAATCGATACAAAGACGCATACTCCCGTCTTTCTTCTTCACAAATAACACGGGAGCACCCCAAGGGGATACGCTCGGACGAATGAAACCGTTTTCCAACAGTTCTTGCAATTGCTCCTTCAGTTCCTTTAATTCAATCGGTGCCATGCGATAAGGAGCTTTAGATATGGGTTCGGCACCAGGAATCAAATCAATACAAAACTCGACTTCTCTAGCAGGAGGAATGCCTGGAAGTTCATCCGGAAATACATCGGCGAAATCGCGCACAATACGAATACTATCAATGCTAGGTACATCAACAGAGGTATCTTTAATAGAAGCAAGAAAACCAAGACAGCCATGCGAAATCAATGTCCGGGCTTTCATAGCCGAAATGATCTTTACAGATTTCAGAGGTTGGGAACCAGAATAAACATAATCAGGATAATGAAGGTCACCAAAGATCACCTTACGAGCATAACAATCAATAGTCGCCTTATGGGCAGCTAACCAGTCCATGCCCAGAATGATATCAAAATCAACCATATCAATGGGAAGAAGGTTCGCAGGACGAATACGATCATCGAAACGGAGAGGGCAATTAACATACTCAACATCAATAATCACATGAGTTTTCATCGGGGTAGCAATAGATATTCGGTTCATTAATTTTGTGGGTTTAATGTTTATTTTATTTGCAAGTGAAGTGGATATGATAGAATGAGTAGCACCGGTGTCAAATAAAACGAAAACAGTACGATCTCCAATATACAAAAAACCCGTAATAGTACCTGAGGTGCTAGCCGCCTGATCACGAGTCAAAGAATAAACCCGTCCCGAAGTAGGAGCTGTCCTAGAATCAACTTTAGGTTCACCAGCATTCTTCCTAGGGCAGTCCTTGACTTTGTGCTGATTAGATCCACACCAGAAACAAGCACCAGAAGCTTTGTAACACGGACCTTGATGAGACTTCCCACATGAAGCACATGTAGGAGGAGGAGGTAGAATCTCATCAGCCTTCTTCTGACCTGACGATCCCGACTGCTGATACTGCTGAGAATCCCTGCGCCTGTTATTACCACCCTGACCCTGACGGTCACCACCATACCGACCATAATCCTGACGACCCTGGTTCCTAGAATCCTGCCTCCTATAATCACCACCTCGGTCCTGGCGACCCCGCTGATCATGCCCTTGGTCCTGGCGACCCCGAAAATCCTGCCTTTGGTCCTGACGACCATGGCCCCGAGTATCAATCCTGTTGCCATCCCTATCACGTTTATTAGATCCCCTGTCCGCATGCAGCAACTCAATGTTACGCGCGGCATCCTGAACACTAGCCACATCATCAAATGGAGTGTTAACGATCCGGTCTAACACCCATCTCTTAAGAGCCCACTTGAAGTGACGAGCCTGTCGAAAAGAATCCCCAGTAACCTCTGGCCCCACGAAACTAGCCAGACGTAAGAAACGCTGCATGAAATCTCCTGAAGATTCATGATCACCCTGACGAATAGACCCGTATTCCCTCTCATACCTCAGCTGCTCTGCCATAGGAATGTACTGCTTATAAAACGCCTCAATAAAATCTGCCCACGAACAAGTCTCAGCAAAATCATCCCCTTTGGCCTGAACAAGAGCAGTCCACCAATTCTGAGCATCACCCTCTAGTTTGAACGTGGCCAAACGAGTTTTAAACTCGTCATCACATCCCAGAACACGAAACAACTTCTCGACGTGCGTAATCCAATCCTCCGCCTCATGGGGAGTAACAGCGGACCTGAACGTGAGAGGCTTTAGCTTATTAAACCTCTCGATCCACACGTGGATACCAGCTGGAGGAGCAGTGGGGCAGTGGGTTGAGCATCGCCACCACCACCACCAGAAGAGCTAGCCCCATTCTTGATGTTAGTAGTGACCTCAGCCACCACTTTAGGCATAGCAGCAGCCACAGCAGCGGCTATCATCTCTTCAAAATTGGGGCCATCATCCCCATTAGAGTACTGAGTAAAGCGAGTGTTCACCATCTGAACGATTACAAAAAGGATTAGCAACAACAATAAGGGAAATAAGCACGAAATGGAAGACGAAGCAGAAACCTATAACTACCCAAAGCCTCACCAGTCAAATCTTAAAACTTAAGGGTCAAATCCTATGGTCCACATGTTTCACAGGCCAAAGCTTATGTACAACAGGTCGCAAACCTGGCTCTGATACCATAAATTGTAACACCCCAACCCGACAAGGGTAGAGATGCCACAGTATGGTGACATATCAAAGCATTCATACATAATCACAGCGGAAGCCATAAAACATCATAAATAAAATAGTCAAGTCAACACGACCTAAATCAATACATAAATCTCCAAGATAACGAGAAATTCAAAGGAAATACATAAAGAAATGAAATTCATAATCCAAAATGTCTCAACAAATGGTAAGACTAGGGTAGGACATCATCTAAGGCAAAAGCTCCCACTAACTCTCATCCCAAGCATAAATCCATCTCCCAGCTAGATACCTGCCGCACACGAAAAAGAAAACGTGTGGCTGAGCTTACAAAGCCCAGTGAACAGATACATAATAACAAGCAAAGATAACGAAGCAGAAATATAATGAAGCAATGGGAATGTCATAAGGTATAATCAATGTAAGAAGAAATAAAAGATATATAGGATAGTCATCCACCACAAGCCCATACTCAAAGTCATATCTCAACATCATAATACTCAAAGTCAAGATCTCACAATCAGAGGGGATACCTCTCAGGCAACCAGATAATATGAGGGGTGTCCTCATGTATCAAAAGGGGTGGAGTGATCAGCTCCCATAAATGTGAAAGGCGTGTATAGCACACATGCACCAGTCACCTCAAAGTCATACTCAAAGTCATAGTTAAATCCACTAAACATACATGCCTAGGATTGCAATCCATACGCCCCCACTCAAAGTCATCTCAAAATCATAATCTCATAATCATAATGGCCATATCATAATATAAAAGGGGACGGCGTGAGAAATCACTCCCCCACACAGGAGTCATGCCAGTGGTGCATCACAGACATGGCCAGGTTACCTTCCTGGCTAGGAAACAAAAAGGTGGCTCGGGTATCAAACTAAGAGTCAGGTCTCAAGGTCATGCAAACGGTTTCATCTCAAAATCATATCAAAGCATATCTCAAGGTCATGTCAAAAGTGAATCTCAAAGTCATATGAAAAGGTTCATATCAAAAAGGTTCATAGAAAAAGGGTCATAGCAAAGGTTCATAGCTCAATATCGAAGCATAGGTGATAAGACACCCTTTCTTAAAAAGGGTAGAGTATCCGTACCTTATGACGTAGCACACACAGAAACAAAGCACAAATAAAAGAAGACAGCTCAGAATCTTTCCTTCTTCACACCTAAAGAAGTAGAAGGGGATTACAAATCATTCTTAATTAACCATCTTTCCATTTTAAGTAACTTTCCCTTTTTAGTAAGTTTCCACTTTTAGAAAGTTTCCATAATTAGAAGGTTTCCACTTTTAGAAATATTTAGTACATAGCTTAATTAGATCAATATTTGCTGGAAATAAAGTATCTTTATCATAATTACACCTTTGGTCCTCAGGTTTCCACAAATTACATTTTACACCCCTGTATTTCCAAATTTACATTTTAAACCTTCAAACATGCATAATTACACATTAAACCCTTGGTTTATCAAATTTACACAATGAGTACTTATTTTAGTGAGTTATACGATTAGACCTTCAATTATTCAATATTTACACAATAGGTCCCTCCATTTAATAAAGTTACATATTTAACCTTAAAGTTTACATTTTTAATCTTTAATTTATAATAGTTACACTTTAGTCCAATAATTATCCAAATTTTCATATTAGCCCCTGAATATCATTCATAATACAAATCGACCTCCACTTTTCAGAAATTACACGATTAGTCCCTATATTTATTTAATTTCCAAATCGAATTAATAATTACAACTAAATTCATTATCTCATGAATTTTACATATATGCCCTCCGTTTAATAATTTTTACAGATTATACATGATCTATAGAACATGAAAAAAATAGCCCATGAGTTTTAAAAGTTACAAAACACCCCCTTTATATTAAATTTCCAAATCGTTAAATACCATTCTTAACAAAATAAAACCCTAATCGACCCCAATCATTATGCAATCATTTACTCATCATTTATATTCACTTATGATTAGATCCTATCCTTTTTGAACCCTAGTTCCCTCGTTAGGTATTTTTGTTCTTATTTTTCCTTTTTGCCGATCATAACATAGTTTCACCAAAAATAGTTTTAAGCCTCAATAAATCAAATGAGTATTTTTCTAGTGTTGTATTATGATCATAGAGGCCACGAAAATTATTCACTAGTCCAGGAAAAATCGCATGCATGATATTTAGATTTATTTCGATTCTAGGGTTTATAAACACAAGAATTACCATACGAATTATATACGATGCATGGGTCATTTTTATTATTTTTCTTAGGATATATACAATCATTAGAGGCTGGGAAAAATACCATAAGATTTTTAGAACGAGTGAATAAGGCCACACGATTTATTGCTTCTCGGATGGATACTCGACAAGGAAAGAATTCACCACGACTCCAAATGGGATCAAATCACCTTGTACACATTTTTCGCAGATCACATATGGTATAAGAACCTCAGGAAAAATAAGAAACGAATTTTATGAAGCTTAGTTAAATTGATACGAATTATACCTTAAAAATGAGTTATCGATAGGAATAAATCCACCACCAACGAATCGGGCAACAAACGAACTCAACACAATTTTTCTAGGACTCCTTGAATTGTGTTTGAACTCAGAAAAATGCTTTGGTAATTTTAGTGGATCGGATGGAGGCTAGAGGATTTCTTTGTGTGTTTTCTTATCACTCGGCAATTAGGGTTTTGAAGGAAAGCTATGGATTGGTGTTTAATATGGAATGCCGAGTCATAGGGGAGGGTTTTGACCAGAAAACTCGGCAATCATGGGCTGGAGTTAGTTAAGGATTAATTTGATTTCAATTTTACCATAATTACATGCTTTTATGATATTTAAAATACATATAAATACCTTTAAATACTATTCGGCATTCATAGGGTTATTTTGGTAATTTCACAATTTTTATAAATGTTAATTGAAGTTCTTAAAATTATTTGGAATCACAACTTGTGTATTGCCGGAAGTTTGGGATTTTTATGACACTTTATAAGCTTTTAATTAAATTTTAAATTAGTTGGGGCAATTTGGTAATTTTACATGTTTTCAGATTTTAGGTTTTACAGTGATACTTTGAGTGAATATGATTAAGTATGCGGAATCTACTTAACCACACTTAGAAGGATATTGTTATTGGAAATGGAACAGTGATGGTTGTTGAATTTGATAATGAAAACAGAATGTTTAACACCAAACGATTCAATATTATTGAGAATAATACGAGTGATCTTCACTATCACTAGGGTTATAAAACCTTGAATCTCTATTACAAAGAAATCTATTTTCTATTGTATTATATCAACTCAGTGACTTTCTAACTTATGACTAACTCTCTATATATGTAATATCTAAGCACATGCACACTTGAGTATTTGACTACTTGCTAGCTTGTGTGTGTCAGTAGCTAAGATACAACATGTTCTGTGTTTACAACTTGTTGACTAAACACATATCTAGGATATTGTCTACCGTATATATTTGACTTTTATACACAAATATCTTTTTCATACTTATCTACTCAGCAGTAGAATACGCGATAGTTATCCACTCAGCAGTAGTATCTTTTACTCTAGCAGCAGTATCTTCCAGCAGTAGTATCTCCAACACTAGCAGTAGTATTGAATACACTAGCAGTAGTATCAACACTTAGAGTATTTTCCTTTATGAACCAGCAGTACTAATCTTCAGAACATTTAATTCCCAACAAAAAACACTTTTAACATCCATTTGGAATAATTTAAAGTCGTGTGCACATGCATATGCAAGTAATATTCTAATTGACTCAAGCCTAGCGACGGGTGCAAATGTCTCGTCGTAATCTATACATTCTTGTTGATTGTAGCCTTGAGCTACTAGCCTAGATTTGTTTCTAGACACTACTCCATTTTCATCCATTTTGTTCCTAAATACCCATTTAGTTCCAATTATGGTTTGATTTTGAGGTTGAGGGACTAATCTCCAAACATCATTTCTAACAAATTGGTTTAATTCTTCTTGCATCGCTACGATCCAAGATTCATCTTTTATCGCTTCATTAACATTTTTAGGTTCAATGGTTGAAACAAAACAAAAGAAATTACTTTGGTTTTGGACTTTTGACCTTAAGGTTCTTTCGTTAATTTTTCCTATGACGTTATCTAATGGGTGACTTCTAGATTCTTTTATATTGACTATTTCTCTTTTTACCGGTTCGTCTTCTTTGTCATTTTCTATGTTTTCTTGGTTTTCAACCATTTGACTTTCAACTAAGTCATCATCTACCAAAGGTGATGTCTTAGAGGGAGGTGGACTTTCGTCGAATGTTACGTTCAACGATTCCTCGACTTTTGAGGTTTCTTTGTTCAAAACTATGTAGGCTTTACTATTTTGCGAATACCCAAGAAATACACCTTCATACGACTTTGGGTCGAACTTGGTGAGATAGTCCTTAGTGTTTAAAATGAAGCACTTGCTTCCAAAAACTCTAAAATATCCTAAAGTAGGCTTTTTGCCTCTATATAACTCCTATGGAGTCTTTTTCAAAAATGGTCTAATTAATACTCTATTTAAGATTTATGTGGATGTATCTACGGCGTGACACCAAAACTTTTGTGGTATGTTTTGTTCATTTAACATAGTTCTACTCATTTCTTGAATTGTCCTATTTTTGCGTTCTACTACACCGTTAGATTGAAGAGTTCGAGGAGCCGAGAAATTATGTGTTATGCCATTAGCATCACTAAAAGCTCCGAATTGGGTTTCGTTATCAAATTCACGACCATGGTCGGTTCTAATAGACACAATGTTAGTTCCTATTTGATTTTGAATTTTCTTACTTAGAATTTCAAATTTATCAAATGCCTCGTTTTTAGTTTTCAAAAACTTAGTCCAAGTATACCAAGAGTAATCATCTACTATTACCAAAGTATAGAAGTTTCCCCTGTAACTTTGTATAGCGGATGGACCAAACAAATCCATAATCAACAATTCTAGACACCTGGATGTAGACACCATATTTTTAGCCTTATGGCTATTATGAACTTGTTTCCTAATTTTGCAAGCATCACAAAAGTGTTGGTCGTATTTCAACTTGGGTAGGTTCCTAACAAGTTCCTTAGATGATAAGGATTGGATTAGCCTCATATTGGCGTGACCTAAACGTCTATGCCATAGAGTTGAGTTTTCATCCAGAGAGGTGAGACAAAGTTTATCTTTAGGTGCTTTGTCTAATTTCATAACATAAACGTTATTCTTCAAAACACCTTTTCCTACGGTTATGCCATCTTTAAGTATTTTACTTCCATTTTCACTGAAAAGGACGTTATACTTTTTGTGGCATAATTGACTAATACCAAGCAAGTTAAATCCTAAGTTATCTACATGAGCAACATCATCAATAGTGAGAGAGTCATGAGAGATTGTACCTTTTCTGATGATTTTACTTTTAAGCTTGCTACCGAATGTAACATTACCTCCGTCGTACACTTGGTAGGTTGAGAAAAGGCTTTTGTTTCCCGTCATGTGTCTTGAACACCCACTATCTTTGATCCACTCGTCCGGTTCTAACCCGACTTTCAAGCACACCTAAGTTAAAGAAAAACTCAAGCGTTTGGTCCCCAATATCTCATGGGTCCATTTGGGTTAAACATTATATTATCATGGTTCATGTATGGAAATGGTGGGCAAGTGTTCCATGGCATGTAGTTAGGACCTTGATAGTTCCTAGACATGTTTTGGTTCCAACTACTTTGATGATGATGCTGTGAATTAAAGTTACTCTTAGGAAAGGGGTGTTTGGGAAAACTAGCTTTAGGTCTCTGTTGAACCGTTTTAATCCTAAACTCATTTTTAACTTGACCTTTTCCTATAGTAACTACTGGTTTTTGTTTGTTAATAGTTGTGCTAGTGTTGGGTGTTCTTGTGACCTTAACAAACTCAGTACTATCCGAAGTACAAACCTTCTGTTCAGCAACAGTACCCGCGGACCCTTTGGTCACTACTGGCGGAACCAAATTTTTGGGTCCGCCAGATCCGTGGGTGTCTGACTTAGTTGGAACAGGTTCTTGTACTTTCACTGTTTGTTTCATAAAGTCATTTAAGTTTCCTGATTTCATGAATCCTAGTACGGTTTTATCATGAGGCAACTTTTGAATTTGCATTAACTCATCTGCTAAACAAATGTTTTTATTAAACCTTTTAAACCTAGAGTTTTGTTTGATAAGATCTTCCTGTGTGGTTTCAAGTGTTTCTATTTCTAGTTTAAGTTCCTGACATGAGACACATGTTTCTTTAACACTTTTACCCTTTTCTGATCGTATTTCTTTTTCTCTTAACCAATGGATTTCGTTTTCTAAAAGTGTCGTTTTGGTTTTTAAGAACTTATTTTTGTTTATGATTTTTAGAGTAATATCACACAATTTGTTATATTCTACTTCTAAGGTTTCATCATCAATAGAGGAATATGACGAGTCAGAATGTACCTCTTCTGAGTCATGAGCCATGAGAGCAACTTCGTCGTTCTTAGGCTCGTCGTTATCACCATCACTGTCACTCCAAGCTCCACTAACAAATGCTTTTTGAGACTTGTTCTTTGGAGGCTTTGGACAATCTCCTATTAGGTGACCAGAATCCCCGCACCTAAAACACTTCCTATCCTTTTTTTTTCCTATCATCACGGCCTTTCCGGAAGGATTTCTTTTCTTCACGAGGTTGTCTTACGAACTTTCCTCGTCTCCTAAAGAACTTTTTGAAATCTCTAACGGCCATGGCATACTCTTCGTCTTCACTACCCGAACTAGACTCTTCATCACTTGATTCTACTTTAG
Source organism: Artemisia tridentata subsp. tridentata (assembly GCA_021014915.2). Lineage (NCBI taxonomy): Eukaryota > Viridiplantae > Streptophyta > Magnoliopsida > Asterales > Asteraceae > Artemisia > Artemisia tridentata. Next base: position 69,329,537 of record CP139505.1, on the reverse strand, counting down.
CTTTTAAGGCAATGGACTTCATCTTCTCCTTTTTGCCTTTAACTATTTCTGAGTCTTTTTCCATCACCATCTCGTGAACTTTGAGATTTCCGATGAGCTCGTCAAGTGTCATGCTTGAAAGATCCTTGGATTCTTCAATAGCCGTCACCTTTGCTCTCCACTTCGGATGAAGTGCTCTAAGAAATTTCCTGACAAAGTTCTTACTAGAAAAAGATTCGTCAAGTGCTTTAAGAGAAGTAATTATAGTATTAAACCTAGCAAAAGTACTATCAATGGTCTCATATTCAGAGATAACAAATTGTTCATATTGTTGAACAAGAAGATCAATTTTGTTATCTTTGACTTGTGAGTTCCCTTGATGAGTGATAATCAATGATTGCCAAATATCCTTAGCCGTTTTACACATAAAAACTCTTTCATATTCTTTCTTTGGTAAGGCATTATATAGCATCATTTTGGCTTCATTATTTTTGGTAGGGGTGCAAACGAGCCGAGCTACTCGAGCTCGACTCGATAAAAAGCTCGAAACGAGCCGAGCCTTGTCGAGCTCGAGCCGAGCTCGAGCCTGAAATTCAACTCGTTTACTTATCGAGCCTGAGCTCGAGCCGAGCTTATGAAGATCGAGCAGGCTCGTCGAGCCTTATCGAGCCTACCTACCTCAAACAACTAGCCCAAATATGCTAATAGTCTAGTAAAACACTAGGCCCATTTCCACTACATGTAATAAACCCAAACCCAAAAGCTAGTCCTTTTAGATCCCTAATATTTATCACAACTTAACCCTAAAACTCACTCACATCCTTATACTCCCGCAGCCACACCCTTCTTTTTCTCTCTTGTGAAAAACGCAGCAACCAACAGAGATCAAACTACATATTTGGTTTCTTACATAACCAAATAATAAGCATTAAAGAACAAGCAAAACTTATTCGTTTTGCTCAAACCTACGAGTGAAGAACCAATCGTTTTTCCGTCTTCAAGATCTTTAAAGGTCTCGGGTAGGTATTAATCGTTTTGTGTTTTTGTTTGAACGAATCAAAGTAAGAATGTAACACACTTGTTATAATTCTTTCTTTTTATTCGGATAATATCGAAGTTACAGATCTATGATGATTTCTTTTTCGTGTGTTTGATCTTTTAAATGTTTTGAAGTTTATTGTACACCACGAACGAAAGAAAACTGAGATCTTTGGTTGTTTTGTTTGATCTTTCGAGTGATCTATGATGATTTTATCTTTAAACATTTGTTCTAAGTACAAATTTTGTGAATATTCACCATCGTTACCTAAATTTTGTTTGGTTAGGACAATAAAGCATCATCAGTTAACGGCTCATAGTTAATAAAAGAGTCTCTTTTCATGGTTGTCAGTGCTTCTAATTTATTAACTATATCTGTTTTAATTGTGATAAACAAAGAGATAATCGGAGATCTTTGTTCTTATTCTTACATAGTATCCAAAATAACTAACAACTCATTAACGAGCTCTAGATAAGCGAGCTCGAACAAGGAAGCTCGAGAAGCCTGTTAGTACTTTTTTATTTACTCGAGCCTTATCGAGCCGAGCTCGAGCTTTGTGAAACCTTATCGAACCGAGCTCGAGCACAAAAATAAAGGCTCGGATTGAGCCGAGCTCGAGCTCGAGCTTGTTAAAAAACTGACGAGCCGAGCTCGAGTATAGTAAAGCTCGGGCTCGGCTCGGCTCGTTTGCACCCCTAATTTTTGGCAATCAACTCCTTTTGCTCATCACTATGACAAGTAAGAGAAGTACCCTCATCCCGACCATCCAATATATTTGATATAGGTTTATTATCGCCTTCTACAATAATATACCACAAATCTATATCCTTTGACTTCACATAAGTTTCAAAGCGATTTTTCCAATATATAAAACTATTTGGTTCAAATAGTGGTCGTCTTTGCATAGATTGCCCTTCTTTGAAGTTTTCAAAATCCATTGATCGTTTCAAGTTTTAAAATACAATATATTTGAAAATCTTGAGTAACGTAGCTCTGATACCATTTTAAACTTTTCTTCGCTTTGTATACTTAACGTGATTTCAAAGTAAAGTAAACAATCAAGCAATATATATAAAGCAAGTAAGGAAAGGAATGATCAAACCACACAACACGGATGTTTATAGTGGTTCGGCTACAAGGACTCTCTTTCTTGTGTAACACCCGTTTCCCAGTTACGAGTAGGCCCCACCCTAGATGAAATATGCTAAGATTGGATGTGATTGGTTGGTTAACAAAGTTACGTGGAAAGTCAAACCCGGTAGTCAAACTAATAGTCAAAGTATGACTAAAGTAGTAATATAAAATGTGATGCATAACTAAAGGGACCTAAGTTGTTATTGTAGCAAAGTGTTATATTAAGTTAGTTGTGGCTAAAATAGAAGGGATAGGACTTGAGGGGCTATTCTTGCCAATGGGCCAAAAAGCCACCTAACTAGCTATAACTAGTTTATTCTAGTTGTTTCTTCAATTATTGAGGTGTGTGATGGAGTCCGGATTTAGAGAGAAAGAAAAAGGGAGGGAAATAGCTAAATGATGATCCAAGAAGAAATAGGTGAAGATCAAGTATTGGTAGCCTTCATTAGTGATAATCATCACTTGTAAGTATCTATATTCTTAATATTAATGAAGCTATAGATTATGGAGAAAGTGGGTTTTCATCATATGATCAAGATATGGTCATATGATGATGTAGGAAGAAAGATGGGTATGTTTTATGGGTTAGATTAACCCTTGTTTATGTGATTGATTGCTATGTTATTAGGGTTTGATATGTTGTAGAAGATTGATGATGATGATGGATGATGTTGGTGATGATGATGACTTTGATGTTGTTAGCTTGGACTAAGGTAAGTAACTCTCCCTAAAACATGTGTTATGTATGTATTATCATATATGTGTTATGCTTGTGTAAGAATAGGAGACTTGGATTTGGAATGGTTATGGGTTGTAAATAGGTGGCTAGTGACTTTGGCTAAGAGTAAGTTAGCTTGATGGACTTGGACTAGTTAAGGTATGTTGTTAATTATGGTTGTGATGAATGAATGTGGTTATGATATGAAGTTGTGTATGATATGAGTGGTATGTAGTAGTTTAGCGGTTTTTATATGATTATGATGCTTATGTGAAAGTATGTGTATGATATATGTTTTACGATGGGTTACTTACTAAGCGTAAGCTTATTCTTTAGTTGTCAATGTTTTTGTAGGCTTAAGTGCGGCGGAATGGAAGGCTTGGAGTGTAGCATAAGAATTTGGAATGGATTTGGAAGAAAACAAGTAATTAGGAGCTTAGTATAGAACACCGAGCTCAAGTGACAAGGTTGTACCCCCGAGAGTCTTTTATTGATTTGTAAAGTGTAGTCGAGTGTCAATTTGTATGTTAGAAAGGTCATAACGATTTGAGAGTCTATCGATGGGTCAAAGTGTGTTTTAAGTGTTTTTGAGTAATGATAATGGGGTGTTTGGTTTAAGCGTGTTCGTACCCATTTTGGGTAGTTAACGGGTCAAGTGATCTTGGAACATGTTTATTATGTAAATATAATGAAGTTGGTCAAGTTTGGTGTAAAACGGAAGTCGTATGTGATAATTGTCATTGAAATGGGTCAAAATGGGTCTTTATTAGTGAAAACTGCAGTTTTGCTCTTGATGGCCTTCTTGACGGCGTCCCCTTTTAATCTTCCAAAAATCCTCTGGCCCGTCAAGGTCTGACGGCGTCACCATTTTTCTGACGGCGTCACGGTTAGTTGGGCAGTTTTCGAAAAATCATATCTTTTAATCCGTAAGTCGAAATGGGTCGTGTGACCTATCGTTTTGAAGGTATTTGAGTCTACTTTCATCTAAAAATAGTTTAAAGGTCTGAAAGTTTATAGATTTTTGTCAGTGGTCAAAAGAGTAAGCAGGTGTCCGTAAAAGTGAGTCGTTTCCGTGTAAAAAGTTTTAAATTTTGGTCTAAGCGGGCACGGGGTGTAACAACTTGGTATCAAAGCCTCGGTTTAAGTGAATTAGGTTTCCTTTAGGTTGCCTAGACTTAAACCACTCGTAGACGCGTTAAGTTTAAGTTTGAGATAGGCGGGCTAATAGTTTGTGAGTTATAGGATGTGGATGTAGAGTTTGAAACGAATGATGTGATCGTTATATGGGTAGTATGATGGGGACTTATAAGTGTGTTTTATGTGATATATGACGTAGGAGACTTGACGTGTGAGTAATAGGATTACCGTGAACCTTAGGGCGGCCTCGGTAATTATTATATGATTATGTGATTATGTGCTATGGTAGTTAGCGCGGGTGAATAGGTGTAGTAAGTTGTGTGGTGGTTGTAAGAAATGTGACTAATAATGAAAGTGCGTAACTTGTGTGATAGGGATGATCAAGGCATGGTCTTATGAGTAGTTATACTTAGTGTGATGATCATTAATGAGGTATTAGAGAGGGGTTAGTGGAGAGTCAAGATATTAGGAGCATGATTATGAACGTGTGGTAATGTGAATGTGTGTTATAACATAGTGTGGTGAATAAATGACATAAACGTATACATAATAAGTCCGTGATGAATTTAGTAAAGATTCAAAATGAGAAAAAGGCATAGGAGTTGAGTAAATAGTGAAATAAAACGAAACTTCTTAAGTAATAATAGCTAAAATGAGATGAATATGTGTGAAGCTAAGGTGTTGTTATGAAATAATTATATTACGGCTAAGGCGATTAGTTGTAATCATTAATAAATAATGAGTGTGTTGTAATGGATGATCTATGTAAGGTCTACATGTAAAGGAAGCGAGTGAGACTAAAAGAAGAGAGATAAGATATGAAAATAAAAATGTGATGGATTAAAAACGTAAGAAAGAATGAGAGGGGTATGTGTGAGATAAAGAAGTTGTCTTGAGATTATCATATTACGGCGCTGTAATCACTATAATGAATGCATGAGTTACAGTTGGTAAAATGTGAGAAGTCTAGATGTAAATCAGTCGAGTGGACTAAAATGTGAAGTAAGAATGTGAAAATGATTAACGAAGGCTAGGAATGCAAGAGGTAAAGTAAAGATGTGAAAATAACTAAGGCGGATTAAAACTGTAAGGAGTGTGTATGAGATAAAGGCGTTGTTCTAAAATTATCATATTACTACTAAGGCGATTAGCGGTAATTACTATAATAAACGAATGTAATAATGTGTGTTTGTGGTGCTTATGGCTTGGATCCGATGTTAAAATGTGAAAGTGGTAAAGTGATGAATGTAATGATCCTTCGGGATGAATGTTAAATGTGGTATCCATCGGGATGACCAAGTAAAGGAATGTTAAGGAATCCTTCGGGATGAATGTTAAAGATCTTTCGGGATAAAAATGCATTGCCTTCACAGGCAATGATTGCCTACATCCTTGGCATGTGTGAAAGTCCTTTCGGGGAAAATGTTAAAGTAAAGCGGATCCAAGCTAGAAAATAGAAGAATTTAAATATCAAATGAAATATAAAAAGAAAATGAGAAAATAATAAAAGCTAGATTGGGAATTAGGAGTCGTAGTGTTATGTCGGGAGTGCATAACCATGAGTTTATATTTCTTGATTTACATCGATTGGGACGCCTCTCCATGTAAATGAGGAATTATAAACGAGTGGGCTATGTGTTGCCGACACGGCACGAGTAGGGCTAGAGAAGTAGAAAGCGGGAGTTTAGAGTTAGTTAGGAATTGTAAGGATTAAGATAGGAGGGTTAGAATTAGACCATGGCTTTTAGATGAGACTTAGGAGAACCTTGATGGGAGGGAGAAATTGTAATGAGGATATAATGTGCTTTGCGGCATTGTGCAAAATATGATGAATGAAAGTAATGGAATGTGAACGTATTAGTCGAGTGTGATTATGTAAAGTCAAACAACCCGAGTTTCTTGAGTATCGAGTAGTAAAGAATGAGGGTAGAGGATAAAGCGAGTGAAATAATGATGTGCGGTAATAGGGCGGATTAGAATGATGATTAGTTGTAATAAGCATGTCTTGTAGTATGTAAAATCTAAGCAAGAGTTGTATGGCATAGAAGTAAATGGGAAGTAGTAGGGATTAAGGATGTGTGATATGTTATAGTGTGCATAGGGTTGCAAGATCGCTTAGATCGTTGCCATAAGCAAACTAGGAATTAAGGTGTTGGGAAGGAGATGAATTATGAGACTAAGTTTTGGTTAGAAATAGACGACAGATTTCGGGGACGAAATCTAAATAAGGGGGATAGAATTGTAACACCCGTTTCCCAGTTACGAGTAGGCCCCACCCTAGATGAAATATGCTAAGATTGGATGTGATTGGTTGGTTAACAAAGTTACGTGGAAAGTCAAACCCGGTAGTCAAACTAATAGTCAAAGTATGACTAAAGTAGTAATATAAAATGTGATGCATAACTAAAGGGACCTAAGTTGTTATTGTAGCAAAGTGTTATATTAAGTTAGTTGTGGCTAAAATAGAAGGGATAGGACTTGAGGGGCTATTCTTGCCAATGGGCCAAAAAGCCACCTAACTAGCTATAACTAGTTTATTCTAGTTGTTTCCTCAATTATTGAGGTGTGTGATGGAGTCCGGATTTAGAGAGAAAGAAAAAGGGAGGGAAATAGCTAAATGATGATCCAAGAAGAAATAGGTGAAGATCAAGTATTGGTAGCCTTCATTAGTGATAATCATCACTTGTAAGTATCTATATTCTTAATATTAATGAAGCTATAGATTATGGAGAAAGTGGGTTTTCATCATATGATCAAGATATGGTCATATGATGATGTAGGAAGAAAGATGGGTATGTTTTATGGGTTAGATTAACCCTTGTTTATGTGATTGATTGCTATGTTATTAGGGTTTGATATGTTGTAGAAGATTGATGATGATGATGGATGATGTTGGTGATGATGATGACTTTGATGTTGTTAGCTTGGACTAAGGTAAGTAACTCTCCCTAAAACATGTGTTATGTATGTATTATCATATATGTGTTATGCTTGTGTAAGAATAGGAGACTTGGATTTGGAATGGTTATGGGTTGTAAATAGGTGGCTAGTGACTTTGGCTAAGAGTAAGTTAGCTTGATGGACTTGGACTAGTTAAGGTATGTTGTTAATTATGGTTCTGATGAATGAATGTGGTTATGATATGAAGTTGTGTATGATATGAGTGGTATGTAGTAGTTTAGCGGTTTTTATATGATTATGATGCTTATGTGAAAGTATGTGTATGATATATGTTTTACGATGGGTTACTTACTAAGCGTAAGCTTATTCTTTAGTTGTCAATGTTTTTGTAGGCTTAAGTGCGGCGGAATGGAAGGCTTGGAGTGTAGCATAAGAATTTGGAATGGATTTGGAAGAAAACAAGTAATTAGGAGCTTAGTATAGAACACCGAGCTCAAGTGACAAGGTTGTACCCCCGAGAGTCTTTTATTGATTTGTAAAGTGTAGTCGAGTGTCAATTTGTATGTTAGAAAGGTCATAACGATTTGAGAGTCTATCGATGGGTCAAAGTGTGTTTTAAGTGTTTTTGAGTAATGATAATGGGGTGTTTGGTTTAAGCGTGTTCGTACCCATTTTGGGTAGTTAACGGGTCAAGTGATCTTGGAACATGTTTATTATGTAAATATAATGAAGTTGGTCAAGTTTGGTGTAAAACGGAAGTCGTATGTGATAATTGTCATTGAAATGGGTCAAAATGGGTCTTTATTAGTGAAAACTGCAGTTTTGCTCTTGATGGCCTTCTTGACGGCGTCCCCTTTTAATCTTCCAAAAATCCTCTGGCCCGTCAAGGTCTGACGGCGTCACCATTTTTCTGACGGCGTCACGGTTAGTTGGGCAGTTTTCGAAAAATCATATCTTTTAATCCGTAAGTCGAAATGGGTCGTATGACCTATCGTTTTGAAGCTATTTGAGTCTACTTTCATTTAAAAATAGTCTCAAGGGCTAAAAGTTTATAGATTTTTGTCAGTGGTCAAAAGAGTAAGCAGGTGTCCGTAAAAGTGAGTCGTTTCCGTGTAAAAAGTTTTAAATTTTGGTCTAAGCGGGCACGGGGTGTAACACCTTGCCCTACTCCACTCCTCGAGCCTCTAACTCGAGAGTTTTCTTCACTAAGAAACATGCTCCTTTCTAGACGGAGAAAACCTTTACACGTCGCTTACTCTTTATCCGGTACTAAGCTAACCACTGAGTTCTTTACAAGGGTACAACCACTCCCGTTGGTTCTTTAACAAGGGTACAACCACTCCCGACACTCTATGTGTTTTGAGGACTAAAACACTAACCGAACTCTACTGAATGAATGGTATAGACAATAATTTGTGAACACTAACTAATCACACAGTATCTAAATATCAAGACTTGCAATACTGTGTTGAAGCTTGTACGCTTGATCTTATTTGCTACAAAAGAGAGATCACTAAGAATGAAATGAATGAATGTAATGGGTTAGTAATGTACAAATGAATGAATATATAATTTAAGCTATATGAGTGATGATTGTGCTTGAATGCTCAGCTTGCTATTTATAGGCAAAACTGAGCAGACAAGTGGCGGATCCGGCGGACCCAAAATATGGGTTCCGCCCATATAATGGTTTGGTTCCGCCGGGACATGCCAGCTAAGATTTTACAATATCTTTTCATATTTTGTCAAGTCTTGTCAAGATCTTTCAAAGTCAACTCTTTAGCTTCAAGATCTTTCCAAAATATATTGTAAAGTCAACTAAGATATGTAGATGATGCATGCCATGATGTCATGTATATTTCTATTTTTAAGAAATAAAAATAAACATGTAAATGTATATAATTTAATTCCTAGTGATCATGTAATGTGTAAAATGTGTTTTAAAAGACTTGTTACTATAAATGTAAAATACTTAATCTTATATTTATTCATTGCTTAAAGATAAACTTTGTAATTGTCATTAACAAAATTAAGCAAAGATCGTAAAATATAAATAACGTTTTTAGGACGATATTTGTATTACATTTTCGTCTGTATTTTTACGTTTTTGACTGTTTTTTACGTTTTGCTATGTTTTTTTATGCTTTCGTCTGTTTTTTTACGTTTTCGTCCGTTTTTTATGTTTTCGTTAGGTTTTTTTCATTTTTTTACGTTTTCGTCCGTTTTTTTTGTGTTTTCGTCATTTTTCTTACGTTTTCGTCCATTTTCTTACGTTTTTGTCTATTTTTTACATTTTCATTCGTTTTTTTACATTTTCGTCAGTTTTTTTTCGTCTTACTCCCTTTTTTACATTTTTGTCTGTATTCTTACGTTTTCGATCATTTTTTCACGTTTTCATCTGTTTTTTTTATGTTTTCGTCTATTTTTTTACATTTTCATCCATTTTTTTACGTTTTGCTCCATTTTTATGTTTTCGTCTGTTTTTTTTACGTTTTCGTCCGTTTTTTTTACCTTTCCGTCCCTTTTTCATGTTTTTGTCTGTTTTTTACGTTTTCGTCTATTTTTTACGTATAAAAACAGAGGAAAACGAATAAGAACGGACGAAAACGTATAAAAACAGAGGAATATGAATAAAAATGGACGAAAACGTATAAAAACAGAGGAAAACGAATAAAAGAGGACGAAAACGTATAAAAACGGATGAAAACGTATAAAAACGGAGAAAAACGTATAAAAATGGAGGAAAACGTTAAAAAACGGATGAAAACATATAAAAATGGACGAAAACGTCAAAAAACGGATGAAAACATATAAAAACGTATAAAAACGAAGGAAAACGTATAAAAACGAATGAAAACATATAAAAACAGCCGAAAACGTAAAAAAACAGATGAAAACATATAAAAACAGACGAAAACGTATAAAAATGGACGAAAACGTAAAAAAACGTAAAAAAGCGTAAAAAAAACGGATGAAAACGTATAAAAACAGATGAAAACGTATGAAAACATATGAAAACGTATAAAGAAGGACGAAAACATATAAAAACGGACGAAAACGTATAAAAATGGACGAAAGCATATAAAAACGGACGAAAACGAACGAAAACATATTAACACGTAAGAAAAACGGACGAAAACGAATAAATAATTGATGAAAACGGATAAAAACATATGAAAATGAACGAAAATGTAATAAAAAAAATTAGGGACTAAATTCATTATACACTACAAACCACAGGGGCCTTACTTTTAAGGGTATTTATGTCATTTCCTCTTAGTTTAACAGTCAAAAACAAAAAATTTGGTCAAAGGACCAAACCCGTTATGGGTCTCAACCACAGGGAGAGGATCCGTTAAAAAAAAGTAAGTGTACTATATCCGTTAAACCCGACAGACCACAGGGACCATTTATGAAATTATAATATATACTAAAGATGGAAATTGAACGAGGCAGTTAGAGAAGTCTTAGGTGGCCCGTTATGTGTTAATCTTTCATCTTATTGGTCCACCAAGTGTGCTTAACAACGTGAATAGGGCAAACAGTGTTTTAGTAGAGGTTGTGGCATAATGTCATTGGTCTAAAGTAGTTGAGAGTTTCCCTGTTCATCTTCGCGTAGTGACTCCTTAATACGAAAACAAAAGTCATTAAACGAAAAAAAAAAAAAAAAAAAAAAAAAAAAAAAAAAACTATCCTCCTCACAGATCCTTCCAGATCTTCCCAGAGCTCCATAGTTATATCTATATCTATACCTTTCCACCACCTTCCAGAACCATAAACACACACCAAAAAACGCACACACCCTGAACACAAAATCAAAACCTAATTCTTCAAATTTTTCTTCAATCTTGAATCATATTCAAATATAAAAGACACCCATTACTTCAAACCACTTAATCTTCAAAACCCTTGGAGTTTCATCAGAGATCGAGAAGATTCAGTCGTTTGAGAGAAGAATGAAGTTGTTAAAACCAAACCCCGAAGAACATGAACAAAAAGAAGCAAAGACTGGGAGAATCACATAAAAAAATTACAAATTCAAGATCGAGATGTGATGAGTTTTTTGAATCCCAGGTATGAAGTTATACAATTTTACCCAAATTAATTATGTAGCTTTACTAACACCAATACCCAAAGTTGTTTCTTCTGATTTTGTACTACGTTTGATTTTGATTATGGGATTGACAATTTTTTGGTGCTCCACCAACATTCAATTATTGAACCATAGTTCATTTGTGCGTAGGCATCATCACCCATCTCCCTTGAGTAATGTAAATATGTTTGTGTCTTAGAGCATAAACAGAGGCTGTTTAAGTAAATGGTAGTATATTTTGTCAATTGAGTTGATTTTATTTAGTTTAGTTCCACTTCGCAAATGCAGGTGTGTGCAAGTCCTAAAGCAGTAAACATCATACTATGCATATCCTACTATTAATTTTATTACATGCTTTACCTTGGTTGCATCAGGTACTAACGACACTGTGGTCCATCCTTCTGCATCTAACTGTGCTCCTGCAAACTATCATCAGCAACCTATTCAAGGTGAGTTAAGGCTCCCAAAATTGACCCAAAAGATATCCACGAATTAATTTTAGCCCTTACAGCACACGACATCTTATTACATTTGTAGGAATGCGTGATGATATGCACTGAAACACGAAAACTTTAACTGAAGGTTAGTTGGAAAATTAATTTGTAACACCCCCAACTCGAAATATGGCAGCGGGACTGAGCTTGGGGTGCTACGTGAGGGGTAAGACAGTCACAATCACAGAAAACGATCTCATAACGAGACGTTTTTAACAAAACATATCATTCGAATACAAAATTTAATGTTTAGAGTCTAAAAGACTCATATCACAAGTTGCAGCGGAAAATAAAGATAGTTTACAGCGGAATAAAAGACACAGTTTTAAAAGATTATTCGAATGATAAAGATAGTAAGGGTAAAAAAATATAGCCCAATGATAGTCATCCTCAACCTTCAGCCACTTCTGGTGCTCACATCATGCATCAATTACCTGAGATAAAACATGCTAAAAAGTTAACACAAAGGTTGAGTGTAATCCATAGGTTTAGTAAATAATAGTTGAGCACAAGATTTTTAGTCTGGAAGATATAAGTATCAAATACAAATATCGGGTAAGCATCACATAATCATTCATTTTCTTTTGATTACTAAGCTCATGACACACAAAGCGTTAACCAGCACCAGTAACCCTGGCGTAAGTCGACAGTAACCGCGGAATTTCATAACATAATAGTTGCCCCCAAAGCTAGGTATTTTGCCAGATACCTAGCAAACTCGATTGTAGTACATCACGTGCTGACCGATCTTAGTCAACATGGCGGGATGGTCAAATCTTATAGGCCTATAAACTGCAATCGCGCTTACTCGCAAGTGATTAATAGTTCATGATCGAGGGACTTGCTTTTGGAAAAGAAGGTACTTAGCCTTATCGCATCAGTCAGGAATAGCATACCAATAAACAATTGTGCTCATAAAAATAAGTAAGTAGCATGTATCTCCCCCATGGGTTTATAAACAATTTAAAAATAAAAGTGGTGCTATGAATCACACCTTAGTAGCAGAGAAACGAGATATCACAATATGATCAAATGAGATAGCACGACAAGTAAACCTCAGCACAACCTAATATATGAATAGTATGTCTCAGCAATAACCTTAAAGTGATTTGTAAAACAATACTCATATTTGAAATGAAAATGTTTTATTTCAATGGCGTTTGAGTGAAATAAAGTTTAAGACTCGTGTGGATACGAGATGTTAAAATAATAAAAGTCGGCAAACACAAATGGATACGAAGAAAGAATAACAAAGAGAAAGGAGGAATTAAAATTAAGAAAAGAATAAAAAAGAAAGACAAACAGAAAACATCAATAGATTATTTCGGTGTTTTACCCTTTTCCCCAAATAGTTGATGAAACATCGAAATTTTGGAAGAAATTATATAAGTATCGAAAAGGTTTTTAAGATATTTGAGTAATCATAAATGATTAAATTATAAAAGGTTTTATCGAAATTTGGGCATGATGCGCCCGTTTATAAAACATTTCCAAGTTGTTACGACTCTTGAATAAAAATTTTATTGCCTCATTTTACAAGTTAAATATATATAATTGGACACTATCATTCGCGTATATATTAGTTATTAAGTTTATCGACTATTTTGTCCAAATATGTTAAGCTCTTATGAGTCTAACATACACTTCCGTCCCATTCTCCAAAATCGCCCATAAGCTCATTGGCTAATACCGTAAATCCAATAACGTCCAATTTCATCCAAGCATAGGAAATAAAAAGTAACCAAGTCCAATGTCCAAATTATATTTCATGTTTTCCAAATTAATTAACCGAAACACCATATTGAATAACGAATAATAAATAAATGATAAAATAAAATAAATAAAATATATAATGGCCCAAGTGTATTGGGCTTTGGCCCAATACTCAACTCACACTCTATTGGGCTTTCCTTGGGCTTTCGGGCCCAAGTTATTAACACTTAACCCTTTAGGGCTTATCCGAGTCCATACCTACTCGACACTAACCCGAGGTTTTCTAACCTCGAGTCTTACATGGCCGAGACTCACTTGAGTCTCGACTAGACTCATTCCTGACTGGTCGTGGACCTTTTGGGTCACGGCTTAACAACACTTGACCAAATCAACTAATAAACCTTGGTCGTGACTAATTGAGTCACGGCTCGAGTCTATTCGAGCAAAAGTCCCTCGGCTATAGCAACAAGCCAAACCAAATCCAAACATCAACACAACACAACCATGCCATGCCTTGACTCATTTGAGTCACGACTCGAGTCTTACCCGAGCCAAAGGCTCTCGGCCAAATCAATCATCCACAATTCCAAATCCAAACCAACTTCAAACTCAACACGACACAATCACTAGGTCACGCCGTGACTCATTTGAGTCACGGCTCGAACCCAACTCGAGCCAAGGGCTCTCGGATCAATCACATCAATTCTAAATCCAACCAAAATCCAAAACCCAATTACAACAATCTAAATCAAATCAAATACAACCAAAACTGGCTAAATCCTACTCTAATTCTAAACCTAGAACACGTCGTGACTCACTGAGTCACGTTTTAAGCTTCATACGAGCCATGGGCTCTCTGCTGCCATCCATCACGGATCAAATCGAGACCACATCATGATTCCAAATCCAAGCTACACAATAAATATTAAATTAGAAACAAAAGAAATAATAAGAATAAACGACTCACCCCGAGTCAACGCGAGTTGACTCGGTTGACTCAGTGAGTCACCCCAACTCAAACTAAGTTAAGGGCTTCACGGGGTAATACGTTAGATCCACACGGTTTTTAATTGATTTAAAAGATTTTAACACGTTTTATTAAATAAAAACGATATATAAAAACTAGGGTTTTGATTAAAATAAAAAGGGGGAAGGGGGAAAGCGTGTGATTTACTAAATTGCAGAGAGGAGGTGGCGGGGAAGTCTCGGTGTGGTGGTGGTGGCTGACTGTCATGGCGATGGTGGTGGTTGTGGTGCTAAATGAGCTCAGATCGAGCTCAAACTCTCTAGAATAGATAAGGGGCTCGAGATCTATCGATTGATGTATTATGGGGTTTCGCCAGAAAAAAATTTCGGCGACGGTGGTTGCCGATGGCGGCGATGGTTGCCGGAGAATTGGCCAGAAGGGGTGAAAGAGGGAGAGAGAGAATTATGTGTGGTGTTGTGTGTGTAAATGAATTAAATAATAAAAATTTGGCCTTGTATACCTAGGCAGGGTCTAAACCTGGACAAAGCAAAGTATAGGGGGCGCGGGGTAAAATTTTAGGCGGGGGTATAAACCGTCAACTGGGTAAAACATTTTCCATAATCGCTGTGGGACCCATTCGACGTTCCGAACGGACTCGAAAAAATTTGAAACTTGCACCATTGTTCTCGAAATAATTTTTCTGATAAAAACGAGTATAAATATACATAACTTTCCTGAAATTAATTTATTTGGCAAATTCGATTTGTTTCTCATTTTCTAGATTGTGCTGACATAACAAGGGACTAAGGTTCACGTTTCTCAAGATATCTCGCGTTTCTCAAGTTCAAATAAGTTCAGAAAAAGTTCAACTGCTAAGGTGATGCAAAAATAAATATTTGGCTAGTAAAAATAGTTTGGAAAATTACCGGATGTTACAGCACATACATCATATTGGGAAATCCGTCCTGGATTTCAGTTTAACTTATCAGTTCTGGTTTCAAAAAGGTGAGGGTACTTGCGCTTGAACTCGTCCTCGCGTTCCCAGGTGAATTCGGGTCCTCTTTTGGAATTCCAGCGAACTTTCACAAGGGGAATTTGGCTCCTCTTTAGTCGTTTGATCTCACGCTCCATAATCTCTACGGGCTCCTCAATAAAGTTCAATTGCTCATCAACTTGAATCTCATCAAGTGGGATTACGGCTGTCTCATCGGATAAACACTTCTTCAAATTTGACACGTGGAAGGTGGGGTGTACTCTACTAAGCTTAGGAGGCAATTCGAGTCTGTAGGTTCAAAATCTTGAACGGTTCAATGTACCTCCGGTTCAGCTTTCCTCATTTGCCAAACCGTATCAAGCCTTTCCACGGTGAGACTTTCAGCATAACTTTATCTCCAACTTGAAACTCTAGTGGTTTACGTCTCACATCCGCGTAACTCTTTTGACGGTCTCTCGCGATTTTCAATCGGTTCTTAATTTGCACAATATTTACTGTAGTCTCACGAACAATATCCGGCCCAATGAGCTGAGCTTCTCCTACCTCAGCCTAACAAATGGGTGATCGGCATTTTCGACCATACAATGCCTCAAACGGTGCATCCTTAATGCTTGCATGATAATTGTTGTTGTATGAAAACTCAATCAAAGGCAAATGAGTATCCCACCCATTTCCAAAATCAATTACGCAGGCTCGGAGCATATCTTCCAAAGTTTGAATCGTCCTTTCACTCTGGCCATCCGTTTGTGGGTGGTATGCAGTACTCATGTCGAGGTTCGTGCCAAAGGCATCTTGAAGCGATTGTCAAAAGTTAGAAGTGAATCTGATGTCTCTGTCAGAGATGATAGATATTGGGGCTCCATGCCTCGATACTATTTCCTTCACGTAAAGCCTAGTCAACTTATCCATACTGTAGTTCTCTTTGATGGGTAGAAAATGTGCTGATTTCGTTAATCGATCGACTATAACCCAAATAGCGTCGAAACCAGTTGTAGTCCTTGGAATTTTGGTGACGAAGTCCATAGTAATCCGTTCCCACTTCCATTCAGGAATCTCAGGCTGTTGTAGAAGACCATACGGTTTCTGATGTTCGGCCTTAACTTTCGCGCACGTCAAACATCTGCGAACATAATCGGCAACTTCGGCCTTCATGTTTGGCCACCAATATAACTCCTTAAGATCGTGATACATTTTGTCGGATCCTGGGTGTATAAAGTACTTTGACTTATGAGACTCGTGCATGATAAAGTCTCGCGGTCCTCCATAACACAGCACCCAACTTCTTCCTTTAAAACACAAGGTTCCATCTGAACGCTTTTCAAACTTCTTCTGTATCATTCCATAAAGATTCTCACTCTGGAAATCTTCTTGCTTCACAGCTTCTTCTTGAGCATGGAGAATTTGAGCGGTAAGATTTGAATTGATAGTCAAAACCAAAGCTCGAACTCACAGCGGCTTCAACCGTTCCTTACGGCTCAAGGCATCAGCCACGACGTTCGCATTTCTCGGGTGGTATATGATTTCACAGTCGTAGTCGCTTAAAGTTTCCAACCATTGGTGTTGCCTCATATTCAGCTACTTCTGATTCAAAATAAGTTGAAGACTCTTGTGATCAGTGAAGACAACACACTTTGTTTCGTATAGGTAGTGCCTCCATATCTTGAGTGCAAAAACCACTGCTCCTAACTCCAAATCATGCGTGTTATACTTCTCTTCATGCGTCTTAAGTTTTCGGGAAGCATATGCCATGACCTTCCCTCGTTGCATCAAAACTGCTCCTAACCCGTGATATGATGCATCACAATAAACCACAAAATCTTCCACTCCATCTGGCAATGCCAAAATTGGTGCACTGCACAGTTTTTGCTTCAGGGTTTGAAATGCTTCTTCTTTGTCCTTTCCCCATTCATACTTCTTTTCCTTCTGAGTCAATGTAGTTAACGGCTTAGCTATTTTGGAGAATCCCTCGATGAATCTCCTGTAATACCCGGCCAATCCCAGAAATTGTCGGATTTCTGTAGCATTAGAAGGCGTTGGCCAATTCTCAATAGCTTCAATCTTCGTGGGATACACATGCAACCCTTTGTTGTCAATCACATGACCAAGAAATTGTACATTGCGAATCCAAAATTCACACTTAGAGAACTTTGCATACAATTGTTCTTCCTTGAGCAACTTAAGAATCATCGTCAGGTCTTGCTTGTGCTCTTCTTCACTCTCGGAGTAGATCAAGATGTTGTCGATGAAGACTATGACAAACTTGTCCAAATATGGTTTACACACTCGGTTCATGAGGTCCATGAATGCAGCCGGTGCGTTTGTCAAACCAAAGGGCATCACTTGAAACTCATAGTGGCCATAGCGAGTCCTAAACGCCGTCTTGGGAATATCCTCTTCCCGGACTCTAAGTTGATGATAACCTGACCGCAAATCTATTTTAGAGTAGTAATCTGATCCTTGCAGCTGGTCGAACAAATCGTCAATCCTAGGTAACGGGTAGCGATTCTTCACTGTTAGCTTGTTCAATTCACGGTAGTCAATGCACATTCTAAACAATCCATCCTTCTTCTTCACGAATAACACCGGTGCTCCCCAGGGTGATGAACTAGGTCGAATAAACCATTTATCCAACAACTCCTGTAACTGTTTAGACAATTCTTGCATTTCCGTCAGAGCAAGTCGATACGGTGCACGTGCCACAGGTGCAGCTCCTGGAACTAGGTCAATCAGAAATTCCACTTGTCGAACCGGTGGAAGCCCAGGTAGATCTTCAGGAAATACCTCAGGAAAATCACGCACAATCGGAACGTCCTCAAGTCTCTTTTCTCCAGACTCTTTCTTGGACACATGTGCTAGGAATACATGACAGCCTTTCTCGATAACTTCAGGGTCTTAATGCAGGAGATGATACTTAAACGGGTTCCGCTACGGTCTCCGCGGACAACCAAGGTTTCGCCATCGAGAGGGATTTGAATAACTTGTTCACCGCAAATAATTCTGGCTTGATGTTTGGACAACCAATCCATACCCACCACTACGTCAAAGCTTCTGAGTTCAATGGGCATATGGTCGATGCTAAACGGGTGATCTAGAAGGTTTAGGGTACAGTCTTGGATTACGGTGCAGGTGTTAACCAAGTTGCCATTAGCTAGTTCAATACTATAGCTGGTGTCTAGGGAGGTAGGGGTGAGGTTAAGTAGTGGTGAAATCGTAGAAGATACAAAACTCATATCGGCACCAGAATCGAATAAGACTTTAACACAAAGATTGTTGAGTAGGAACGTACCG
The DNA here is from genome assembly GCA_021014915.2 of Artemisia tridentata subsp. tridentata. Classification (NCBI taxonomy): domain Eukaryota; kingdom Viridiplantae; phylum Streptophyta; class Magnoliopsida; order Asterales; family Asteraceae; genus Artemisia; species Artemisia tridentata. Next base: position 69,311,080 of record CP139505.1, on the reverse strand, counting down.
GTGACTACGTTCGGATCCTGCTACTGCTCTCCATTGCCCATCACATATGCTCTGCCACGAGAGCCTTCAGTTCTTCATCCAGTGTTCTTTGGGCAATTACTCTTGTAGTGACCACGCTCCCCACATCCAAAACAGGTTACAGCTGGCTGTGCGTTACTCCCAGTAGCCACAACTTTTCCCTTACAATTCTTAGCAACATGTCTAACCTTGTAGCATTTTTGACACTTAACAGTGCATGGTCCAGGGTGATGTTGGTTACACTTATCCACAACTCGGAATAAGTGTAACTATTCTGTGATAAGTGTAACCTCTGTCATCCTCTGCTCTAACAACGCTAAACGCTCCCTAATCTCTGCATCGACTATCTCTGAAGAACTCAACCTCGCTGCCTACTCGTACAACTCCACATATAAATCGCCTGTCGCTCTCCTGTCACCCTTAATCTCCTTCTTCAACTCTAAGACCTCAGACTGTCGCGTACTCAATCATCTGGACATCGACATGTAACGACCCTGGCACCAGGAGATGTCCTGCCTCAAGCGACTCAGCTCGGCTCTGAGCTCGGCAGGGGCAACTCGCTGTGCAGCTGAAGACTCGCCCATCTCAAATGTAGGTGTCACCTCTGTAGCTAAAGTGTGACCTAAGGCATCTGAAGTATCGGACTCGTAGGTAATGTCTGACACTGCTGGTGAGGGCGGCATGGGGAGAGCCTCCTGCTCCTCCTCCATCGGCTCCTCTTCATCATCATCATCATCGTCATCATCATGGTCATCATCCATCTCATCCTCGTCATCATCATCCATCTCCTCCTCATCATCCATCTCCTCATAATCCTGGTGAGGTACATCAATAGGGTGTGGGTCCATCTCTGGACTCGGTGGTGCAAGGGGGTGATCAACGGGTGCATCTGATAACTGACCGGTAGGGACTGATGCAGCCATAATACTCAACATGGCGTATCGGGACAAGTATAAAAATTCATTTGGCTAGAATTTTTATAAGATAGTTTTATATGAAATGAAATAGTAGTGGAAAAATCCAAACATATGATAGTGCAAAGCATGCATACATAAAAGTTTTAAGTAAAGCACTTACGAGCGAAGTGGCACGGAGGGCTGATGGCTATCGATTTCGAAAAATGTTTTGACACACACGAAAAATGTTTATAGTCGAGTATGATCTCGTTCTCTATAAACGGTGGCTCTAATACCATTTTTTAACACCCCCAACTCGAAATATGGCAGCGGGACTGAGCTTGGGGTGCTACGTGAGGGGTAAGACATTCACAATCATAGAAAATGATCTCATAACGAGACGTTTTTAACAAAACATATCATTCGAATACAAAATTTAATGTTTAGAGTCTAAAAGACTCATATCACAAGTTGCAGCAGAAAATAAAGATAGTTTGCAACGGAATAAAAGACACAGTTTTAAAAAATTATTCGAATGATAAAGATAGTAAGGGTAAAAAAATATAGCCCAATGATAGCCATCCTCAACCTTCAGCCACTCCTGGTGCTCACATCATGCATCAATTACCTGAGATAAAACATGCTAAAAAGTCAATACAAAGGTTGAGTGTAATCCATAGGTTTAGTAAATAATAGTTGAGCACAAGATTTTTAGTCTGGAAGATATAAGTAACAAAAACAAATATTGGATAAGCGTCACATAATCATTCGTTTTCTTTTGATTGCTAACCTCATGACACACAAAGCGTTAACCAGCACCAGTAACCCTGGCGTAAGTCGACAGTAACCGCGGAATTTCATAACATAATAGTTGCCCCCAAAGCTAGGTATTTTTCCAAATACCTAGCAAACTCGATTATAGTACATCACATGCTGACCGACCTTAGTCAACATGGCGGGATGGTCAAATCTTATAGGCCTATAAACTGCAATCGTGCTTACTCGCAAGTGATTAATGGTTCATGATCGAGGGACTTGCTTTTGGCAAAGAAGGTACTTAGCCTTATCGCATCAGTCAGGATTAGCATACCAATAAACAATTGTGCTCATAAAAATAAGTAAGTAGCATGTATCTCCCCCATAGGTTTATAAACAATTTAAAAATAAAAGTGGGGCTATGAATCACACCTTAGTAGCAGAGAAACGAGATATCACAATATGATCAAATGAGATAGCACGGAAAGTAAACCTCAGCACAACCTAATATATGAATAGTATGTCTCAGCAATAACCTTAAAGTGATTTGTAAAACAATACTCATATTTGAAATGAAAATGTTTTATTTCAATGGCGTTTGAGTGAAATAAAGTTTAAGACTCGTGTGGATACGAGATGTTAAAATAATAAAAGTCGGCAAACACAAACGGATATGAAGAAAGAATAACGAATAGAAAAGAGGAACTAAAATTAAGAAAAGAATAATAAAGAAAGACAAACAGAAAACATCAATAGATTGTTTCGGTGTTTTACCCTTTTCCCCAAATAATTGATGAAACATCGAAATTTTGGAAGAAATTATATAAGTATCGAAAAGGTTTTTAAGATATTTGAGTAATCATAAATGATTAAATTATAAAAGGTTTTATCGAAATTTGGGCATGATGCGCCCGTTTTTAAACATTTCCAAGTCGTTACGACTCTTGAATACAAGTTTTATTGCCTCATTTTACAAGTTAAATATATATAATTGGACACTATCATTCGCGTATATATTAGTCATTAAGTTTATCGACTATTTTGTTTATGTTCGGGTCCAAATATGTTAAGCTCTTATGAGTCTAACATACTTTTTCGTCTCATTCACCAAAATCGTCCATAAGCTTATTGGCTAATACCGTAAATCCAATAACGTCCAATTTCATCCAAGCATAGGAAATAAATAGTAACCAAGTCCAATGTCCAAATTATATTTCATGTTTTCCAAATTAATTAACCGAAACACCATATTGAGTAACAAATAATAAATAAATGATAAAACAAATAAATAAAAGATATAATGGCCCAAGTGTATTGGGCTTTGGCCCAATACTCAACTCACACTCTATTGGGCTTTCCTTGGGCTTTCGGGCCTAAGTTATTAACACTTAACCCTTTAGGGCTTATCCGAGTCCATACCGACTCGACACTAACCCGAGGTTTTCTAACCTCGAGTCTTACATGGCCGAGACTCACTTGAGTCTCGACTATACTCATTCTCGACTAGTCGTGGCCCTTTTAGGTCACGGCTTAACCATACTTGACCAAATCAACCAATAGACCTTGGCCGTGACTCATTGAGTCACGGCTCGAGTCTATTCGAGCAAAAGGCCCTCGGCTATAGAATTTTGGTATGTGCTTAAACACATACCTTTTCTTGACCAAAAACGACCAAAAACTAACCCAAAATGCCAAAAGATATTCGTGTTTTTGTGTTTATGTTTATGCAGGCAACTTATTAAAGAAAAAGGACAAAAACAAAAAAAATCCGGAAACACCGGGCACGAGACGTGGAAAAGATATTTATAGAGCCGAAGCCGGGAAAGATTCGTCAAAGATAATATTTTTGAAGAACGGCCCTTGGATCACTGAGAAATTTCAGAATCAGTCCCTTGATTAACTTTGGAGAAATGGCAGCTATGGTCCCTACAATTTCCAAAATTACAACTTTTGTCCCTAAACTAACTATCCTAAACTAAACTACAAACCCGGATCTAAACTAAAATCCAACCCAACCCACTTAAAACACAACCCATCCCAATATTAAATCCAAAACCACACCAGCCCATCCCCATTAAGCCCACAACAGCCCACAACCCTTTGCTAACTAAAAACCGGGTCAAAATCCCCAAAAGATAGTCAAACCCTAGGTCAAAATCCCTAATCAAACTCCTATTCCCTCATCCCTAACCTCCCTAAACTCCCGCCATTAAGCTACTCCACCCAACCAGTCACTCTCAACACCACTACCAGACAAGAACACCACATGGGTGTGTTTCCCCCTCCTCCTTTACACGTTGGCAATCCACAACCAACAAATTCATCTAACGGCCGAGATTTCAAGTTGTGGGGAGCAAGCAAATCCAAGGGCCAAGGATTAAAGAAAGAAGCACACATGGGATCCCTCTCACACAAGAAGCACAACTGAGAAACCCTAGTTTCTTATTTTCTTAGTATAAATAGAAGAGTTGCTTCAGTAGTTTTTTTTAGGTTTATTTTTAGCATTTTCTTTAAGGTATTTTGTAATCTCTTTTATTCCAGTGTAATTTACTTTTTATTTAATATAAGTTCATTTTCAGTTTAATTATATTGTTTTTAGCCTGTAGCTTATTAACTGCTTATGGTTTGCTTATTGCTTAAGTTAATGCTTATTTAGATTTAATATAGTTATCTTGAATGTAGTTAGCTAGTATAAGTTAGTTTATATTAGTTTGCCTTAAAAAAGTTAGAAAAAGTACAAAAACAGCTTAATAGGATTTAGCTTATTCAAAGCTTATTTGGTCTTAAATTTAGCTTATTATGGTATGTATCAGTTAGTTAGGCACTAGTGATTCAGAATCTTGGTTTCTTTGGCCTGCCTTAATTTAAACTCCAAATCAGTCCCTTAAAGTAGTGTTTGGGACAGTGGGTTAAAGTGGGTCAAAACAAGTTTCACTGTTCATTTGCTATGTACCTAACTTTGGTTTAGTTTTTTATGGTATAATCAGTAGTTTTTAAGAAATTTAAAGTGTTTTTACAAAGTTTTCTAGTTTTTAGTAAAGCTTTCAAAATATCATAGCTTGAAATTTCATGCAGCAGCTTATTTTGATAAGCCTTTAAAAAAAAAAAAAGTTCTTAAGTGGTATTTTTTTGCTCCAAAATCAGTTTTCAATATTTGGTATAATCATTGGTCAAAGTTTGCACAAGTTTTGCGCCAAAAATACCATTGCTGCTGCAACAGTTCATATGTGCAGACCTGCACAAAAATTGCCCCATCTCAGCTTTTTAATCCCTTTGTATCTGCTGATCTACTTAAGCTTAGCTTCTGATTTTTGGTAGTAACATAGCTTATAGTACTAGCTTTTAGTATCTGAGTTTGGTTTTCAATTCATAGCTTATTTCAGAACTTAAAACCAGTCTGCAAAAAGCCCCCTTGAACTGCTTCATGTCTGCAGACTTTTTGTGTTTCATGATCATCTGTTTCTAGCTTAATTTGAACAAGCAATTGTGGTTAGATTTTGGGCAATTTAGGAATATAAGTAGTCTGTCATATAAGCTATTAGCTTCTGCCATTGGATTCTCAAATTAAGCTCTGGACTAGCTTATAATTAAGCTGCAATTTGGCCTTTTGATCACTGCATCTGTCATAAGTTTTTAACTGTGCAGCTGATTTACAGCTTATTGAATGAGCTTATTTGACTCTTATGTGTTGAATTAAGTTTCAATTAGTTACTTGAATCATCCCTGAGCTTCTTGTAATTTCTGGCCAAGTTTTGCTTAATTTGTGCTTATTTCAAGAGTGCTAATTGTACTGTTTGGCTTATTTAAGCTTATTCCGATTCTGATTTTATTTTTCCTAGATAGCTTCTTTGATTTTAAAATTACTCAAAAATTTTCAGAATTTTCCAAGTTGTTTTAATATTTTTAAAGCATTTAATTAATTTAAAATAGTTTTTAATTCATAAAAAATTATTAAAAATAAAAAAAAATATTTTTCTTTTTTACAAAATTTTCTTTCTATATTTAGGATTTAAGAAAAATTATTCTGCATTTTTAGGGCTTAAATTTTAGAAAATCACTTTTATTTACGTTTTTAAAATTCGTCGCGTAACGTTTTTAAATTCTAATTTTCATTTTTAAGTTTACGTGCTTAGTTTACTTGTACCTATAGTTTAATCAGTTGTTTACATTTGTTATTTCATTATTCGTAGTGTAGAAACCAAAATATCTCACTTTTTACACATTCACAACACGTATCACGATCCCGAAATCACTAAGAATAATGAATGGAATTGTGAAATAACAAATGTAAACAACTGATTAAACTATAGGTACAAGTAAACTAAGCACGTAAACTTAAAAATGAAAATTGGAATTTAAAAACGTTACGTGACGAATTTTAAAAACGTAAATAAAAGTGATTTTCTAAAATTTAAGCCCTAAAAATGCAGAATAATTTTTCTTAAATCCTAAATATAGAAAGAAAATTTTGTAAAAAAGAAAAATATTTTTTTTTTATTTTTTAATAATTTTTTATGAATTAAAAACTATTTTAAATTAATTAAATGCTTTAAAAATATTAAAACAACTTGGAAAATTCTGAAAATTTTTGAGTAATTTTAAAATCAAAGAAGCTATCTAGGAAAAATAAAATCAGAATAGGAATAAGCTTAAATAAGCCAAACAGTACAATTAGCACTCTTGAAATAAGCACAAATTAAGCAAAACTTGGCCAGAAATTACAAGAAGCTCATGGATGATTCAAGTAACTAATTGAAACTTAATTCAACACATAAGAGTCAAATAAGCTCATTCAATAAGCTGTAAATCAGCTGCACAGTTAAAAACTTATGACAGATGCAGTGATCAAAAGGACAAATTGCAGCTTAATTATAAGCTAGTCCAGAGCTTAATATGAGAATCCAATGGCAGAAGCTAATAGCTTATATGACAAACTAATTATATTCCTAAATTGCCCAAAATCTAACCACAATTGCTTGTTCAAATTAAGCTAGAAACAGATGATCATGAAACACAAAAAGTTGCAGACATGAAGCAGTTCAAGGGGGCTTTTTGCAGACTGGTTTTAAGTTCTGAAATAAGCTATGAATTGAAAACCAAACTCAGATACTAAAAGCTAGTACTATAAGCTATGTTACTACCAAAAATCAGAAGCTAAACTTAAGTAGATCAGCAGATACAAAGGGATTAAAAAGCTGAGATGGGGCAATTTTTGTGCAGGTCTGCACATATGAACTGTTGCAGCAGCAATGGTATTTTTGGCGCAAAACTTGTGCAAACTTTGACCAATGATTATACCAAATATTGAAAACTGATTTTGGAGAAAAAAAATACCACTTAAGAACTTTTTTTTTTTTAAAGGCTTATCAAAATAAGCTGCTGCATGAAATTTCAAGCTATGATATTTTGAAAGCTTTACTAAAAACTAGAAAACTTTGTAAAAACACTTTAAATTTCTTAAAAACTACTGATTATACCATAAAAAACTAAACCAAAGTTAGGTACATAGCAAATGAACAGTGAAACTTGTTTTGACCCACTTTAACCCACTGTCCCAAACACTACTTTAAGGGACTGATTTGGAGTTTAAATTAAGGCAGGCCAAAGAAACCAAGATTCTGAATCACTAGTGCCTAACTAACTGATACATACCATAATAAGCTAAATTTAAGACCAAATAAGATTTGAATAAGCTAAATCCTATTAAGCTGTTTTTGTACTTTTTCTAACTTTTTTAAGGCAAACTAATATAAACTAACTTATACTAGCTAACTACATTCAAGATAACTATATTAAATCTAAATAAGCATTAACTTAAGCAATAAGCAAACCATAAGCAGTTAATAAGCTACAGGCTAAAAACAATATAATTAAACTGAAAATGAACTTATATTAAATAAAAAGTAAATTACACTGGAATAAAAGAGATTACAAAATACCTTAAAGAAAATGCTAAAAATAAACCTAAAAAAAAACTACTGAAGCAACTCTTCTATTTATACTAAGAAAATAAGAAACTAGGGTTTCTCAGTTGTGCTTCTTGTGTGAGAGGGATCCCATGTGTGCTTCTTTCTTTAATCCTTGGCCCTTGGATTTGCTTGCTCCCCACAACTTGAAATCTCGACCGTTAGATGAATTTGTTGGTTGTGGATTGCCAACGTGTAAAGGAGGAGGGGGAAACACACCCATGTGGTGTTCTTGTCTGGTAGTGGTGTTGAGAGTGACTGGTTGGGTGGAGTAGCTTAATGGCGGGAGTTTAGGGAGGTTAGGGATGAGGGAATAGGAGTTTGATTAGGGATTTTGACCTGGGGTTTGACTATCTTTTGGGGATTTTGACCCCGGTTTTTAGTTAGCAAAGGGTGTGGGCTGTTGTGGGCTTAATGGGGATGGGCTGGTGTGGTTTTGGATTTAATATTGGGATGGGTTGTGTTTTAAGTGGGTTGGGTTGGATTTTAGTTTAGATCCGGGTTTGTAGTTGTTGTAGTTTAGGATAGTTAGTTTAGGGACAAAAGTTGTAATTTTGGAAATTGTAGGGACCATAGCTGCCATTTCTCCAAAGTTAATCAAGGGACTGATTCTGAAATTTCTCAGTGATCCAAGGGCCATTCTTCAAAAATATTATCTTTGACGAATCTTTCCCGGCTTCGGCTCTATAAATATCTTTTCCACGTCTCGTGCCCGTGTTTCCGGATTTTTCTTTGTTTTTGTCCTTTTTCTTTAATAAGTTGCCTGCATAAACATAAACACAAAAACACGAATATCTTTTGGCATTTTGGTTAGTTTTTGGTCGTTTTGGTCAAGAAAAGGTATGTGTTTAAGCACATACCAAAATTCCCCCAGACTAAGATATTGCTGTGTCCTCACGCAATGTTATAAAAACACGTTTTTAAATCCAAAAATTTCTAATCTCTTTTTACTAACTTTGAGAAGTAGCAAAATTTTCAAAAGAGATTAAGAAATCTTAAGTTCTAAAAACTCCCCGATTTTCCTTTTTATTCTATTTTTGTATTTTCCTCATAATCATGTGACGGCTTTGTTGACAATCATTATCTCACGATAACTTTTAGGATCAACGAGTAGGAAACACAACTCATAAAGAAGTGACCATACGGATAAAATTCGTTGTTCCTGATTTTTCACGAGTCCCCAAACTAAGCTTAAAAACGAAATCATTGTCTGTTTACAAGTTAGATGCCAACACTACCCATGAAAGTTACTTGTGTAATTACCTCTTGCTCCCATTTTCCTAATTTGCCTCTATTTAATTTATTTTTGGTGAGAAATGAATTGCTTCATATTCTCGTTTTAATAAGTTTTAGTGCCGATAAAGATACTAAATTAAGACGATAATTAGTTTTCAATCTTCTCTCGAGAATCGTTGTTTCAAAAATGAGGTCCACATCAAGGTTTTTTTTTTTTTTTTTTTTTTTTTTTTTTTTTTTTTTTTTATATCACTAACTTTTCACTTGCGTACCCTAAACGACGGACCTTCACGGTTTAATTTCTTATTTTTGGTTTTGAAAAAGTTTCCAGTTTCAAAATTTTTCCATCATTACTTCATTATTTGAGATTTTAAAAAGAAAATCAAAAAAATAAAATGTTGCAAAAAACTGACAAGCCTGGGGTTCGAACCCAGGTCAGTTAGCACACAACACCAGCATCCTAACCACTGCACCCTTGGGATTTATTTGATTAAACCTTGCAAAATTTATTTTAAAACCCTTTCTTTCCCTTTTTTTCTTTTAAGCTTATTCGACCCCTTTTGCTTTTTCCCAGCTTATTGAAATAAGCTGGGACTCCTTTTATATTTTTTATAGCTTCACTTTAGTATAAAGTATTTTAAGAAAAAAATTCAGAATTTTCTTTTTTCATTTAGTATTTTTAATCAATTATTTTCTTTTAAATAGTTTTTAATTTATAAAAAATTATTAAAAAGTCAAAAAAATATTTTTCTTTTTTCCAAAATTTTCTTTTTATATTTAGGACGTAGGAAAATTATTTTGATACCCGTAGGATTAGTTTTTCAAAGATTTTACGTTTTTACTCGTTTTTAGTTTTCCCGTTCGCGTTATTTTGTTTTCGTTTTATTAGATATTAAAAACCAAAGAAACCCTCGTATTTTCAAGCATTTTAATACCGAACCAAAAACGATATCCTCAATTTCACGCCTCGTTGGGACCTCGACCCGGGTATTCGCTAATCCGGTTATTACAATCGATTTTTCGCGTCGAACCGTCTCGAGTTGACTTTTCTTTGTGAGAGGTTTGACTTGTGACGCGTTTTGCACGACCTATCAATTCAAAAATTGATGATCGTGTCAAACGCGTCACAAGCCAAAACCTCTCACGAAGAAAAGTCGTCAATTCGCGACGATTTAACCGCAACAATCAATTATAATATACCGGATAAGTGTGTACCCGGGTCGAGGTCCCAACGAGGCGTGAAATTGAGGATATCGTTTTCGGTTTGGTATTAAAATGCTTGAAAAGACGAGGGTTTCTTTGGTTTTTAATATCTAAAAAAATGAAAACAAAATAACGTATACCGGGAAACGAAAACGAACATAAACGTCAACTCTATTAAAAATAAACCCTACGAGTACCAAAATAATTTTCCTACGTCCTAAATGACAAAAGAAAATTTTGAAAAAAAGGAATTATATTTTTTTGACTTTTAAATAATTTTTTTATGAATTAAAAACTAATTTAAACTATTTAAATGATTTAAAAATATTAAAACAACTTGGAAAAAACTGAAAATTTTCTAGTAAATCTAAAATTAAATTTTTAATCTAGGAAAAATAAAATCCGAACTTAATTTGGCCGAAATAAGCAGAATAGGTGAATAAGCAGTTTGCAAATAAGCTTAAAATAAGCTAAACAGAACAAAAATTTCCCAAAAGCTCAGATATAGATCAAAGGACTTATTTAAGCTTAACTCTAATCAAAAAGCTCAAATAAGCTCATGCAATAATCAAATAAACTGCTGAATCAGCTGACTACTAATGACAGAATCAAAATGACTCAACAACCAATTTTCAGCTGATCTATAAGCTAGTAAAGAGCTTGTTTGGGAAATCTAAGAACAGGAACTCAAAGCTTATCTCAAATGCTACTTATAAACCAAATATGCCCAAAAGTTAACCTAAATAGCTTATTCAAATGAGGCTGAGATCAGATGTGATTGGGAAATAAAGGCTGTGCAGGTCAAAATGGGCTATATAGAAAAAAAACTGCAGACTGCAAATACAGTCTGTTGAGGCTACTTTAAACTAACTAAAAAGCTAATAAACAGATAAGCTAAGCCCTAAATTATGAAAACAGATTGAGATGAGCTGGCAAAGAACACATAAAAACATTTTTTTAAGAATTTTGAAAAACATTGAAGCCATAAAACCTGTCTGATAAGCAAGCCAAATGTATGTTGACTGCTGACTCTAAAAAAAAGGGAATTGGACTTAGAACCTAATGAACAAGAGCTATCTTATGGAAATCCACTAAAAGCATTATTTTGAATTCAGAAATGTTAAAAACAAGCAATAAAACAACTTCAACCTACCTATCAAAAAGATGATCAGCCCTACTATTAACCTACAATATCAAAACCTCAAACTATGAAGTCCTTAAAATCAGGCCAAATTGAACTATAAACTAATTATCCTAGTGACTTTAGGCAAGATCTTAGACATCCAAGGTGCACATGGACAGTGTACACCCAATTTGACCCTTATCTATCCTAGTTCCAAACAGCCCTTATGGGACTGTGTTGAGCTTTTTGATGATTTTAAAGGCAAAACTAAGTATAAGCATTAACAACCAATTTAAAGTGAGTTCAACAAGCATAAAGCAGAATAACTAAAGCAAAACAAAAGGTAAAAAAAAACAAATAAGCTGTTAAATAAGCAATAAGCAACAAATAAGCAAAACAGTAAAATTGAAATTTTAAATAAAAACTGAGTTTAAATTAAAAATAAGAGTAAATTACAATGCTGAAAAAATTACAATACCTTAAATTAAATAGCTAAATTAAACCTCATACAACTACACTACTACTCCTATATTTATACTGAAAAAAAAATACAAAACCCTAGTCGAATGTGTTTGTTGTGTGAGTGTGTTCCCCATCTGCTGCTTGTGCTTCTTGTATGACCCTTGGATTAAAACTTGCTCACCACAACATTCCATCTGAGCCGTAGATTTTACTTTTGTCCTATGGATTGATGAGTGGCCTTTTACTCATCATTTTATACCCGAAAAACCCCACAAAAATGACCAAAAACACCCAAATAGACCATATATTGTTACAAATATCCTTGGATTGTGTTTTATGCGTTTCAGGTACAAAAGGATTGAAAACAGGGCAAATATGGACAAAATCGAGCATGGATTGGAAAAGAGCTCAAAAGCCGGGACCCGGGAAGAAATTCATGAGTTTGGTTCGAGATATTGCTCAAAAATCCCAAACGGCCCTTGGATTATTCTCATTTGGCAAAATTGGCCCTTGAAGAACTTTGCAAAAGTGACAGATTCAATCCCTACAGTTTCTAATTATACACTTTTGGTCCTTGTGTTAAATCCCATTTATCCAAAATTACACACAACCGGATCCAAAAGAAATACAAAACACTACCCATGCTTAAACCCACCAAAACCCAATCCTATAAACTAAACCCCACAATACCCATAGCCCAATCACTAAAACCCGAACCCACACCCTTAATATATAAAAGTTACGAGGTCAAACCCCCAAAACAAGAAGTCAAAATCCCTAGATTTAAACACTATTCATCTTCTTTATCACTAATCCCCTCCAAACCCTCTGATAATCCCAACCAGTCACTCTCACCCTCCACTACCAGCCAAGACACCCACATGGGGTTGTCTTTGGTCCCCCCTCGCCACCTCATCAATCCATGGGACAAAAGTAAAATCTATGGCTCAGATGGAATGTTGTGGTGAGCAAGTTTTAATCCAAGGGTCATACAAGAAGCACAAGCAGCAGATGGGGAACACACTCACACAACAAACACATTCGACTAGGGTTTTGTATTTTTTTTCAGTATAAATATAGGAGTAGTAGTGTAGTTGTATGAGGTTTAATTTAGCTATTTAATTTAAGGTATTGTAATTTTTTCAGCATTGTAATTTACTCTTATTTTTAATTTAAACTCAGTTTTTATTTAAAATTTCAATTTTACTTGTTTGCTTATTTGTTGCTTATTGCTTATTTAACAGCTTATTTGTTTTTTTTTACCTTCTGTTTTGCTTTAGTTATTCTGCTTTATGCTTGTTGAACTCACTTTAAATTGGTTGTTAATGCTTATACTTAGTTTTTCCTTTAAAATCATCAAAAAGCTCAACACAGTCCCATAAGGGCTGTTTGGAACTAGGATAGATAAGGGTCAAATTGGGTGTACACTGTCCATGTGCACCTTGGATGTATAAGATCTTGCCTAAAGTCACTAGGATAATTAGTTTATAGTTCAATTTGGCCTGATTTTAAGGACTTCATAGTTTGAGGTTTTGATATTGTAGGTTAATAGTAGGGCTGATCATCTTTTTGATAGGTAGGTTTAAGTTGTTTTATTGCTTGTTTTTAACATTTCTGAATTCAAAATAGTGCTTTTAGTGGATTTCCATAAGATAGCTCTTGTTCATTAGGTTCTAAGTCCAATTCCCTTTTTTTTAGTGTAAGCAGTCAACATACATTTGGCTTGCTTATCAGACAGGTTTTATGGCTTCAATGTTTTTCAAAATTCTTAAAAAAATGTTTTTATGTGTTCTTTGCCAGCTCATCTCAATCTGTTTTCATACTTTAGGGCTTAGCTTATCTGTTTATTAGCTTTTTAGTTAGTTTAAAGTAGCCTCAGCAGACTGTATTTGCAGTCTGCAGTTTTTTTCTATATAGCCCATTTTGACCTGCACAGCCTTTATTTCCCAATCACATCTGATCTCAGCCTCATTTGAATAAGCTATTTAGGTTAACTTTTGGGCATATTTGGTTTATAAGTAGCATTTGAGATAAGCTTTGAGTTCCTATTCTTAGATTTCCCCAACAAGCTCTTTACTAGCTTATAGATCAGCTGAAAATTGGCTGTTGAGTCATTTTGATTCTGTCATTAGTAGTCAGCTGATTCAGCAGTTTATTTGATTATTGCATGAGCTTATTTGAGCTTTTTGATTAGAGTTAAGCTTAAATAAGTCCTTTGATCTATATCTGAGCTTTTGGGAAATTTTTGTTCTGTTTAGCTTATTTTAAGCTTATTTGCAAACTGCTTATTCACCTATTCTGCTTATTTCGGCCAAATTAAGTTCGGATTTTATTTTTCCTAGATTAAAATTTTAATTTTAGATTTACTAGAAAATTTTCAGTTTTTTCCAAGTTGTTTTAATATTTTTAAATCATTTAAATAGTTTTAATTAGTTTTTAATTCATAAAAAAATTATTTAAAAGTCAAAAAAATATAATTCCTTTTTTTCAAAATTTTCTTTTGTCATTTAGGACGTAGGAAAATTATTTTGGTACTCGTAGGGTTTATTTTTAATAGAGTTGACGTTTATGTTCGTTTTCGTTTCCCGGTATACGTTATTTTGTTTTCATTTTTTTAGATATTAAAAACCAAAGCAACCCTCGTCTTTTCAAGCATTTTAATACCAAACCGAAAACGATATCCTCAATTTCACGCCTCGTTGGGACCTCGACCCGGGTACACACTTATCCGGTATATTATAATTGATTGTTGCGGTTAAACGTGAGAGGTTTTGGCTTGTGACGCGTTTGACACGATCATCAATTTTTGGCGCCGTTGCCGGGGAGGTGTGTTGCGACGTTATTGTTATGGTTTGACAATTAGTGACTTGAAGAACTTTCCTCGTGAAGTTTCGTATATATCTTGTGAATATTTTTTATCAAAAATCCAAAAAAAAAATTGAAAAACCTTGAAAACCCAAAAAGATTTTCTTCTCCAAATTATTTTCCTTTTTCTTTTGTGATTTTCAATGTTTCTAATATTTAAAAACCCAAAAATAATCTTCGTCTCCTCTTATATGTTTAATTCTTATCTCTTTATCCTCTCATACCGTTTAATTCTTATCTTCTTATCCTCTTAACCGTTTAATTCTATCTCTTTATCCCTCTATCCGTTTAATTCTTCTTCTCTATGTCTTCATCTTACCATTATGGTTGTCAATGGTGTGGAGGTCCTCCAAATGGCGGGAATTGTCCCGGTTGTAGCATGGTTGAATCGGGAAGTGGGTTTGTCTATGACCAAAATCCTTATTCCTACCATGAAACAACCGACTTTTTCAACCAGCCACCACACCATGAGATGGAAACATATTCTTGTGAATATTGTGGAGGTCCGCGCCCAAGTTTTGATTGTCAAGCAGGGAATGCGTTTGTCTATGAACAAGTTCCATGTGATCAAAGCTTCGGGTATGACCATTATCCATATGATTCACTGAATCAGTCACAACAAACTTATTGTTGTGAGTACTGTGGAGGTCCTCACTATAGCTCTGATTGTCAAACAAGGAACCCGCTTGTCTATGAGCATGTCCCTTGTGACAATTATGACTATTTTTATCATGACCAACCTCCACAGTACCAAATGATTCAACCACAACCTCAGCCAATTCCTCAAGAACTTCTCATTGATCTTCTAGATTTAATTAAAGATCTTAAGGATTTGACTAATAAACCTCCCCAAGAAGATCCTCATGAAAAATCTATTGCAGAATTACTAGCCAGAGAACGAGGAGCGCAAAGGCGTTCCATATTTCTCAAGGCTGCCCTTCTCGATGACGATGATGAGGACACTATTCAAATTGGGGAGTTTTACAAAAATTCATCAGCTGCAATACCTGTTCAGAAAAATCAGGAAAACAAGAGTATTGCAGAATTCTGTTTATGCTAGCAACAATGATGAGAAAGACAACGAGGAGGGTGCTATTCCTTTAAATGATACCATTTCTCCCTCCTCATCTCCTATCCCCGTTGAGGATAGTGACTTTTTCTCGGTTAACTCTTCGAGTGGCAATCCCACTCCGACTTCTGAACCAATCATTTCCGACTCTTCCCTTTCTCTCACACCGGTGGAGGGAAGTGATATCTCTATGGAAGAGGTCGATGTTTTTCTTGTTGATGATTCAATTTCACCAGAAATTGTTGATGTCAATAGTGATCCGGGGGGAGATGCTCCGTTACTAGAAAAAATGACGTTTGATGAACCATTATTTTTCCTCCCCCCGAAGGAAGTTGTTATTGAGGAAAAGCAGTCTGATCCTGTGGAGCTCGAGCTCAAGGATGCTTTTCCCGAATATGAGAGTTTTGTGTTTAATGACAAAGAGGAGAGTAGTGGCAATCCCACTTCTCATCCCGATCTTTCTCTCCCGGCTTTTGAAGCCTTCTCCTTTGATATTGATCATTCGGAGGAGACGAGTAGTGGCAGTACCACTTCTCATACTCATATCTCTCCTCCCGAGTATGATTTATTTCATTTTGATATGAATGATCTTTATCACGAGGAGTTCTCCGATGAACTTTCTCTCTTTATATCTCCTCCGGAATACGATCATTTTTATTTTGATCTTGAGGAAGATATTAGTCTGGGGGGAGGTATACCTTCTCATGAAGTTTTCATCCCAACCCTCCCGCCCAAGACTTATGACAAAACTTCTTTTGATGATGAAGAGCTTTGCATGATAATCATCAAAATCTTTATGCTCTTCATCACATATGTTGTGACTTTTCCTCTCTTTCACTCCTTCGGGAGTGAAGAAACCATCTTTGACCCCGGCATCTCTCCTTCTTTTAAGCCGCGGGTATCTCATCGGAGTGGAACTTTCGCATGCTTCAATGTTTATCCAAACATCTTGAATGAAAGTCCGATGGAGATTTTCTTTTCCACATGCTCCCCCAAGAACAATTAAATTCGGGGTCGAGTCAAGCTCGTGACTCGGTTAGCAAAAATAAGCGCTTCGTGGGTGGCAACCAATGCTTATCATTTTATCTTCTTCCTATTTTCTAACACTAAGTGTGGGAGAATTCCTCTACTTGTTGCTTTGTGGTTGTGTGTTTGCCTTTGTTTTCAGGATTCCCGTAGATTGTGATGATTGACGCGCCTGTTTTCAATCCAGCCGCCCAATATCCTATCTTTGTGTTTATGATTATCCAGGGATATCTTAAAATCCTTTTTGTGAAAAAGATTTCGTTTCCACACTTAGCTATTAGTATTACCCTTTTACGTTCTATAGTGTCGGCTCAGGCCGGTACTTTGAATATTGAGGGCAATATTCAATTCTAAGTGTGGGGGGGAGTTCTTAATTGACCAAATTTTAAATTTTTTCACATTTTGTACCTACTAGTCCCCTAGCACCCCCGTTTTGACCAAAAATTTTAAAATTTTTATCGTATTTTTCGTCTAAAAGAAGTGCTTGGCACAATAAAAATAATTTTGCTATACATTAATGCTTCGGTATTAGTGGAAGTTTAGACTTGATTAGGCTAGAACAAGGGGAATCCCGACTCTGCTAGAGTGTTGATCTAGCTGCTACCCTTAACGTTTAGGCTAAGTATTTACGAATTATGCAAATGAAAATGCTAAGCGTGGAGTAGTTGGTTCTCTTTAGAGCTTATATAAGTAATCTATGGCTTTTCCTCCCAGGAGCTCCTAATCTGACTAAAATTAGTGCTATTTTCAAACTTTTGAACGCAAAAAACCGTTTTTGTTAAGCAAATAAATTTTTATACAATCTTGATTTAGAGTACTAGTTCAAAGTTTTATTTAAATTTTGGAACAAGCATACTTTCTTGCAAACGTAATAAGAATGCAAAATGAAAGTGAGACGTTGCTTGAAAGTTGCAAAAATTAAAGTTTTGAGTATGAATAAGTTAAGTGCTCTAAGCTACGGATTCGAGATCGGGCCTTGGATCCTTATTTCCGGAAGGCGTTTAGGTCTTGGCTACCCTCTTGCACCGGCCCTTGGACCTCTAGTTCAGGAATGTGTAAGGTCTTGGTCTAACCACCTTGGATCCTCATTTCAGGAATGTCTAGAGTCTTGGAACACTCCGTTGTAACGGCCCTTGGATCCTTTATTCCGAAAGGTGTAAGGTCTTGGAATTTCCCCGTGAAGCTCCGTCGTTTAGGGTACGCAAGTAAAAAGTCAAAAAAAAAAAAAAAGAAAAAAAAAAAAAAAAATGTTTATGATTGTTTATGAATAAGTGTGAGAAACTTGCTTCTTCTTAAATTTAAATCGAAAGTTGAACTAGTATTCGTCAATATTGTCTAAAAGTTGGACGGTGATTTAGAAATTGTTGACTTCAAAGATCCCGTGAGCTCCGATACTATTCTCGAGGGTGTAAAAACCTAGCCTCCTAAGTTTACTAAGGACAAGCTGAGAAGAAAGTCGCTACATGGAGTGATCTCACCTTTGAATCTCTAATTTCTAAATCATTGTCGGTTTTTAACCCTAATAAATGTCGATTTTTACGATCAAAACTTTGAAAACAAGCACACACACCTAACTTATGAATAATTGTGGGAGCTTATTTTAGACAGATCAAGGACTGCAGGTATGCAAAAAGTGACAGTCTAGCATGCAAGTTTAAGCTTAAAATTAAACTACTAAATGATTAAGCTAATGGCTAAAAATCTAAAACAGATTGAAATAAGCTAGAAAACAATACAAAAACATCAATTTTTATAAAATTTAAAAAAAAAGAACAGCTCTTAAACAAGCCTGATGCAGAAGCAGTTTCACTAGGGACCTTTTTAGCTAATGAAATAAGCTAACAAACCAAAAGGCCAGGCTACAAAAGTTGTAAACATATTCAACTAAGCTACCAAAGAGTTTATAAAACCACTTTTCAAGAAATTGGAAAAACATTTAAGCCATAAAACTCTATCTGATATGTGAGCAGTTTATGCAACTGATTTAAACCTTAAACATTTGAGAACTTGATATCATCCCCAAAACCTCATTTAAAACAGCCTACCCTATCCTAAGATCTTCATCTGAAATAAAATGAGGGCTTATAAAAGTTCACCAATAGACCAAAAAAAGCTTTTTATCAACAAACTTCTACTGTGCCAAACACCACTTATAAGCTAACTGTTCTTGATTTTTTAGATTAAAAACTGAATTTAGCTTAAATATTTAACAACAGATAAGTAACTAACTATATTAAGGCTAAAAGAACTCTAAGAAAATTTAGTTAAGCACTGTAATAAGCAAATAAGCAAAGTTTGACTATGGTTGACTTTTTTATTTGGAAAAACTCAAACTAAATCTATGGCTTCTAATGCTATGAGTGAACATGAAAGGCAGTAACTGAGACAAACAAGCTATTCTAAACTATGAATAAGCAATAAATAAGCAAATACCAATAAATAAGCAAAGCAGTAAAACTTGAAAAATAAAAACTGCACTGAATTAAAATAAAAGTAAATTACAATGCTGAATTAAAAAAATACAAATACCTTAATAATAAAAAGCTAAATTAAACCTCATACAACTACACTACTACTCCTATATTTATACTGAAAAAAAAATACAAAACCCTAGTCGAATGTGTTTGTTGTGTGAGTGTGTTCCCCATCTACTGCTTGTGCTTCTTGTATGACCCTTGGATTAAAACTTGCTCACCACAACATTCCATCTGAGCCGTAGATTTTACTTTTGTCCCATGGATTGATGAGGTGGCGAGGGGGGACCAAAGACAACCCCATGTGGGTGTCTTGGCTGGTAGTGGAGGGTGAGAGTGACTGGTTGGGATTATCAGAGGGTTTGGAGGGGATTAGTGATAAAGAAGATGAATAGTGTTTAAATCTAGGGATTTTGACTTCTTGTTTTGGGGGTTTGACCCCGTAACTTTTATATATTAAGGGTGTGGGTTCGGGTTTTAGTGATTGGGCTATGGGTATTGTGGGGTTTAGTTTATAGGATTGGGTTTTTGTGGGTTTAAGGATGGGTAGTGTTTTGTATTTCTTTTGGATCCGGTTGTGTGTAATTTTGGATAAATGGGATTTAACACAAGGACCAAAAGTGTATAATTAGAAACTGTAGGGTCTGAATCTGTCACTTTTGCAAAGTTCTTCAAGGGCTAATTTTGCCAAATGAGAATAATCCAAGGGCCGTTTGGGATTTTTGAGCAATATCTCGAACCAAACTCGTGAATTTCTTCCCGGGTCCCGGCTTTTGAGCTCTTTTCCAATCCATGCTCGGTTTTGTCCATATTTGCCCTGTTTTCGATCCTTTTGTACCTGAAACGCATAAAACACAATCCAAAGATATTTGTAACAATATATGGTCTATTTGGTCATTTTTGTGGGGTTTTTCGGGTATAAAATGATGAGTAAAAGGCCACTCATCATATAGCAACAAGCCAAACCAAATCCAAACATCAACACAACACAACCATGCCATACCGTGAATCATTTGAGTCACGGCTCAAGTCTTACCCGAGCCAAAGGCTCTCGGCCAAATCAATCATCCACAATTCCAAATCCAAACCAACTTCCAACTCAACACGACACAATCTCTAGGTCACGCCGTGACTCATTTGAGTCACAGATCGAACCCAACTCGAGCCAAGGGCTCTTTGATCAATCACATCAATTTCAAATCCAACCAAATTACAACAATCCAAATCAAATCAAATACAACCAAAACTGCCTAAATCCTACTCTAATTCTAAACCTAGAACACACCGTGACTCACTGAGTCACGGTAGAAGCTTCATACGAGCCATGGGCTCTCGGCTGCCATCCATCACGGATCAAATCGAGACCACATCATGATTCCAAATCCAAGCTACACAATAAATAATAAATTAGAAACAAAAGAAATAATAAGAATAAACGACTCACCCCGAGTCAATGCGAGTTGACTTGGTGAGTCACCCCAACTCGGACTGAGTTAAGGGTTTCACGGCGTAATACGTTAGATCCACATGGTTTTTAATTGATTTAAAAGATTTTAACACGTTTTACTAGATAAAAACGGTATATAAAAACTAGGGTTTTGATTAAAATAAAAAGGGGGAAGGGGGAAGGCGGAAGGCGCGTGAGTTACCAAATCGAAGAGAGGAGGTGGTCGGGAAGTCTCGGTGTGGTGGTGGTGGCTGACTGTCACGGCGGTGGTGGTGGCTGGGGTGCTAAATGAGCTCGGATCAAGCTCAAACTCTCCATAATAGATAAGGGGCTCGAAATCTATCGATTGATGTATTATGGGGTTTCGCCGAAAAAAATTTCCGGCGACGATGGTTGCCGGCGGCGGCGGTGGTTGCCGGAGAATTGGCCGAAAGGGGTGAGAGAGGAGAGAGAGAGAGAGAGAGAGAATTATGTGTGGTGGTGTGTGTGTAAAGGAATTTAATAATAAAAATTTGGCCTTTTATACCCAGGCAGGGTCTAAACCTGGACAAAGCAAAGTATAGGGGGCGCGGGGTAAAATTTTGGGCGGGGGTATAAACTGTCAATTGGGTAAAACTTTTGCCATAATCGCTGTGGGACCCATTCGAAACGGACTCGAAAATTTTTGAAACTTGCGCCATTGTTCTCGAAATAAATTTTTTGATAAAAACGAGTATAAATATGCATAACTTTCCTAAAATCAATTTATTTGGAAAATTCGATTCGTTTATCGTTTTCTAGATTGTGCTGACATAACAAGGGACTAAGGTTCACGTTTCTTACGATATCTCGCGTTTATCAAGTTCAAATAAGTTCAGAAAAAGTTCAACTGCTAAGGTGATGCAAAAATAAATATTTGGCTAGTAAAAATAGTTTGGAAAATTACCGGATGTTACATAATTTATCTCCAATCACTTACAAGATCTGCCTACGTATGCCAGCCACATACTAATTTAGTTCTTGCCATGAAAAACAATCACTAGAAAGAGCACAAGTCATAGCCAGACGAACTTAACTACACCCGTACACACTGTACTCGCATCGCCACACATGAGATCATCAGCTTCTGGAATCATCGAAAAGCTGGAGGAACAGGTTTAGGGGATGCCACTCTGCAAGGAACCAATGCAGAAGCCGAAAATGCCTATGTTTTGTAGCTTGACGTGAATGCGACCCAGATGTTTTCCGAAATTTCTTTATGAGGTAAAGAGCTTCATTAGTTTTTTTCTTTTATTGAATTTGAGAATTATGAGGGATAAATTTTTAAATTAGAAATCAGATTACTACATTTAGTTTGTATTTTGAATTAGTTTTGAAATAGTTCTAACTTTAAACTTGATTTACTTTCCTGAGAACAAAGATTGGATCAGTATTTGAATGAAGTATCGAGTTCTTGAGATAGGCTGTGGTTGGGAAATCTGATCTGGTAAATTTGAAATGTACAGTAGTTAGTCGTCAATGGTTAACAGATTGTTTTAAGCATTTGCTGTTAGGGTGATAAAAGGTTAGGCTTAGGA
This sequence comes from Artemisia tridentata subsp. tridentata, assembly GCA_021014915.2. NCBI lineage: Eukaryota > Viridiplantae > Streptophyta > Magnoliopsida > Asterales > Asteraceae > Artemisia > Artemisia tridentata. Next base: position 69,288,983 of record CP139505.1, on the reverse strand, counting down.
TATGATGTTTTGGTTACCTCTGCGTGAAATGGTTACAGGACAGGGTATGCACTTCAGCACACAAATCCACGCACATATACATACACTGATGACTGATACAAACATTGAAGCATATGGTGTAATGAGGGGTATATATGTAGATTTAATCCATCAGCTTGCATTGGTTTTTACGATGAAGCACTTTAAATGACAATATTTGAATGTTACGCATACTATATTCTCATACAGTTTTTGGGCTTCTCTAATAGGTGCTAATATTATATTCTCATAATTCACTAATCCCAGTGACCCCAATCCCGCCTGATATCACTTTACCAGCCAAATATTCATTTCGAGTAAGTTTCTCTTTTGAAACAAACAAAAAGTTTCAACCGAGAATCCCAACCCAGCTTTCTCCCTAATTTACTGTATGCATGAATCAACTTTCTTCCTAATTCATAAATCCCAGTGACCCCAATCTTGCCGACCAACAATTACTTCATTTTTTTATGGGTTTTGTTTAATTTTTATTTTTTTATTATTTTTTTATAAGAAGTTTGTCATTTTGTTTATGGGTTTTGTTTAATTGCAGGTTCCAACTATTTTCAGTGAGATTTATGGATCACAAATAAGGCGGAAGTAAAAAAAAGGTTTGATTTACAGTCATGTGTATTTGTTATTTATTTATTATTATTTTTTTGCGTGTTTATTTATTATGTGGTCATAGTATGTATTTGTGTAAATAGCCATTTGAATGGATGAAGAAGTCGGAAGAGGTGTCGCCATGAATTGGACTGACGAAGGTATGGTAGAAAGGATCAAAGGGATTCGTTTTTCAACACGAGTATCAGCTCAGTTTTAAAATGCAATGATACATGCTGCTAGAGTAATCTTTAACCAATTGCTGCCTGGTGTTCGCATATATATAACAGATGAAACAGGTTCGATGTTTTCTCTATAGCTATATACCTATATATGAACGGCTTAATATTAGATGTGTTAGTGATTAATGTGCCGTATCCTGTTTAGTGTATATTATATCAAATCACTTGGTCCTGCCTACTTGCTTGCGCCTAAGTGCAGTTTTTTTTTGGGGGGAGAAAACCAATTCAGATAATAAGCAGCAAATAAGCACTTTAAAATAAGCAATCCTAAACACTAAAGATGAAATAATGAATGTGTTTTTTCATTTCTTATGGAGGCGTTTAAGATTGCATATGTTAAGCTTCCATTTAATAAAAAAAAAAGGTTCCGCCGTCATTACAAATCTACTTATCTCAGTGTTTGGGTTTACCATGATCTTGTCATTTCTACAGGTTTTAAGGATGTTTGGGATTCCATATTTTCAAGCAGATAATTCCATGGTGACAAATAAAGCACATCAGGTACCATAGCAAATTGTTGTTTTATACTTTTTTAATTATATGCCATGGAATACACGAGGAATTTATCCAGCAGGACGAAACAGAATTGGATGGGTGCAAAATAAACACATGACCTACAACTACTGCAATGACATCAAACAATTCTCCAATGGTCTTCCAGTTGAATGCAAGCGAGGATGAGTATGTATAATCATGTTGTGTTCATTAGGCTTAATGAGCATTGAAGCTTATGAAATTGGACTCACTTTTCTTGATGATGTAGTTGCTAAAGGAGTTGGTAAGAAAACTGACTTCACACATGATTGTATGAATACAAGGAGTTGGTAATAAAACTGACTTCACACATTAATGTATGAATACACTGTACAGATCATATAATTATTTAATAAAGGTGTCTCTTATATAATTCTTTTAGTATAATCTTCAATCCATTTCAATTCAGTTGTTGGTTATATAATTATTGATTATCCAAAAATGCTTGCTTAAAAAACAACATAATTGCTTACTTCAAAAAACGTTAACATAATTGTAATAAACACAAACATGACCGTCCCGCAGCAACGCGCAGGCAAACCCGCTCGTTAACTCTAAAAAGAATGAGTTAGGTATGAGGAAAAAAATGAGAAAGAAAAAGATAAAAGGAAAAAGAAGAGTTAATTTCATAAATGGTCCCTGTAGTCTGTTGGGTTTTACGAGTTTAGTCCATAAACTTTTTTTTTAACGGATCCAGTCCCTGTGGTTGTGACCCATAACGGTTTTGTTCCCTGAGACTATCTGTCGTTAGTTTTTTCCGTTAGTCCTTTATACTAACATTTGCACCATTAGTCCTTTAACGACCGTTTGCAACAAACAATTTGCACCGTTAGTCTTTTATACTAACGACCGTTTATACTTAATAAAAAATTCGTTTGTTTATTTATTTATTTTTATTTAAAAATAAATTGTTTTTCTTATAATTTTTTTCTAAATATCTTTAAAATTTATACATGTTTTTATACACACTTTTATACACGTTTTCATATACACATTTTTATACACACGTTTTATTACACATTTTTTATACACACATTTTTATATGCACGTTTTTATACACATTTTTTTGCACACATTTTTATACACACGTTTTTACACACATGTTTTTATACACGTTTTTATACACATGTTTTTATACACATTTTTATACATGTTTTTATACACATGTTTTTATACACACATTTATACACATATTTTTATACACATTTTTATACACATGTTTTTATACACACATTTATACACACATTTTTATACACACATTTATACACACATTTTTATACACGTTTTTATAGATACGTTTTTATACACACATTTATACAAATATTTTTATACAACTATAATTTGTTGTTTCATAAAAACTTAGTCACATCAGTGACCACCATTTTAACTTTTCAATTTAATTATAAACTTTCCAAATTTCATACAAATATATAACCTAACTTAACACAAATTTTGAGTTTAGCGAAAGTGAAATGACAAAAGTGGTCTTGTTAGTTTTAGAGGAAAGATTATGTTTTTGTTGTTCAAATAAAGAATAAAAGTCATGACCCAACCGAGTTTATCAAACTGGGTCAATAAAAAACGACCGGTTTAATCCAGTTCTCAACTAAGCAAAAACCTAACCACGTCCGGTCCAAATAAGAAAACCTTTTTTTTTTTTTTTTTTTTTTTTTTTTTTAGGAAAAAAAAAACAATTTTGAGTTAAGTGTAAACGGTCGTTAGTATAAACGACTAACGGTGCAAATGTTTGTTGCAAATGGTCGTTAGCTGACGGAAAAAACTAACGACAGTTAGTCTCAGGGACCAAAACCGTTATGGGTCGCAACCACAGGGACTGGATCCGTTAAAAAAAGTTTAGGGACTAAACCCGTAAAAACCGACAGACCACGGGGACCATTTATGAAATTAACTCGAAAAAGAATTAGTGTGAGCTCATGGTTCCACTTGGTTATTATAGTTTAATATAGTGGAAAGACGAAAATACCCTCCTAACTAACGGTCAAACTAGTCAAACTGACCAACTAAACTGTCAAACAAACGAAAAATTTGGTCAAGGGACCAAACCCGATATGGGTCGCAACAACAGGGACCAAACCCGTTAAAAAAAAGTAAAGGCACTAAATCAGTTAAACCCGACAGACCATAGGGACCATTTATGAAATTAACTCTAAACTTTTTAAATCAAGCAAATATAATATAAACACTAGTTTACAACTATAATTTGTTGTTTCATCAAAACTTAGTCACATCAGTGACCACCATTTTAACTTTTCAATTTAATTATAAACTTTCCAAATTTCATACAAATATAGAACCTAACTTAACACAAATTTTGAGTTTAGCGAAAGTGAAATGACAAAAGTGGTCTTGTTAGTTTTAGAGGAAAGATTATGTTTTTGTTGTTCAAATAAAGAATAAAAGTCATGACCCAACCGAGTTTATCAAACTGGGTAAATAAAAAATGACCGGTTTAATCCAATTCTCAACTAAGCAAAACCCTAACCACTTCCGGTCCAATCTACTAACCGGTTCCCGATTCAACCAGTTGAACCGGGTTTTAAAACATTGGTAATAACCAAACACATCGGTAGAGAAACTACAATTCCTGAACTAAAAGTAAAGCATTTGTTATGTCAAAAGTAATAATTGTCCAATTTGACTTTTTTGAGTCTTTTTTGTTCAACTTTGACCATTAATATTTTTATTTGTATTATATAATATTTGATGAAAATTATACCAATGAAAATACATTTAAAACTCAATCTATTCATATATTTTTTATCAAGTATTATATTACACAAATACAAATATTTATGGTCAAAGTTGAATAAAAAAGACTAAAAAAAGTTAAAGTGAACAATTATTATTGGACGGAGGGCGTATTGTTAGTGCAAATATTGCGATATTTAAATTAAACGGTTTCTTCGGTTTTAATAATGACAAACTTGTAACATGTAATGCATAACGTAAAATACGCAAGTTACTTGTAAACACAAATCATCAACGCATACTTACATCAACATCTCTCGACGTATCAAGTATGCCTCAACAGAGTCGTAGATTTTCATCCCGACGTAAATCACTCAAGGTATGAACAAACAAATTTAAACTTGACGGATGATCAAAGAAATATATATATTTTTTCTAAACTTCACATTTTTAATGTGAAAACATTTTTCAAAAACACATTTTACAAATTATTTTTGAATTAAAAAGAAATATTTTAATTGGAAAAATAAGTATAAAAATCCCGACAGCTATTCCCCCCCCCCCCCAAAAAAAAAAAACAGCTCCAAACTTCCCCAAATAAACTTTCACCACTAAAAACAAAAATGGGGGCGTTTTTGTTTGGCACGGTACCACCAAATTTAGTGGTACTGATAACGCTCATTTTGTACATATTTTATTAGCGTTATTCGTATGTTTTTGCATGTTATTTGGTTGTATTTGTGAACATTTTACGCTTAAAAGGTATAAAAGATGTATTCAGGTTCAGGTACAACTATGTCGAAGGAAATAAAGAAAAAGACGAAGAAAAGCTATGAAATCAAGTAAATATTCAAGAAAAGTTCGTCTTCAAAGATATTGAATCGTGCTACGATTAATTCTGATGTTCAAGAGAAAGATGTGAAAATGAAGTCAAGATTAAGTGCCAAAAAGTGTGTTAAAAGATGAAGTTATATAGTTGAAATTCATGTGCAAGAATCAATCTCAACCCAAGGTTCAAAAATCCCAACCCAAGGTTGAAGCTGAAATTCAAACCCAAGGTTCATATCTCAAACCCAAGGTTGAGCAGTCATTTCCAAACCCAAGGTTCAAAAGCCCAACCTGAGGTTCAGCAGACATTCCAGCCGCAGGTTCAAGATCCAAACCGTGGGTTCAGCCACTTAAAGTCTTCCAAAGTTGCATTTAAGTGAAGAATTAAGTGCCATTACTCCAAAGTCCGATCATATACTTCTCATAACTAATATTTCAGCCACTTTATGACCCTTTGTGCCCAAGAAATATGCTTGGTGACCAAGGATTATTCAACTACAAATAAGAGTGCTTGGTTAGGTGTTTTTGTACAACTTTTCTCATACCATAATCTATACCATCTACAACCAATTCTCTCAACACTTGGAGGATTCTCTCCTACCACTCCCCACCCATTTCTAAAGGTGTTGGGGAGTTGGTTTGGACTACATTAGCAAGACACATGACTTGATCATCCTTACAACATGAGGCTTGATTATAGTTCACACCAATTAAACACCACATACATCACCAACAATCCTTATTACCAAACACCCCTAAGTCATATACTCACAACATGAGGCCGATTTCCAGGAAGGTTTAGGGATGGATGATTTGTATTTTGGTAGTTTCTTTTGGTTGGAATCACATGGTTGGAATTGTAGCACTCGATGCCTTGACTCTAATGTTTGGTATTGTTTCTATTTAAATTCAATCATATTAATGTCTTTGCTTATGTTGATCATGAGAATTCCTTTGTGTGTTGTGTTACTTGTTTGATTACTATTATCTCTTTATACTAGTTTGGGGATTATGTAAACTTTCGTGTGAATGATTGAATGATTAGTTGGTTAGAAAAAGTGATTGTTCTCATGAGTTTGTTTAAATATAATTCGTGTTCTAAAACTTGTTGATTAAACATTGTTGGATTTAAAGGTTGAAAGGATTTCTAATATTGTTTAATTCCAAGAAGTTGGTGGCCAAAATGGATTGGTATTTCATAATTGACAACTATTAAGTATGCAAGTTTTTAAATGAATTCGGGAATATTTAATCACGAGATTGGGTTGAAAAGACTCGTAAGAACTAATGTAACTAATCAACTTTTTCATACATTTGATAACACAAAGAGCTAGCGTAATGGGATGATGTGTAGGCCGAAAGGACTCACCCGTGAAACTAGTAGAAACATGGATTTTCTTGATATTTGATGCGTGGTTTTGCAACCTTACAACAGGTTTTACCTCTCGAGGGATCTCAAGAGGCTTGCAATCCCCACCAGGCAGTGTACCTGACCGATGTAATATAGTGTAGTGGCAAGTACCGGGGGATTGATCGTTCTCTAGGGGAATAGTGTCGTTAGGATTGAAAAACTACTCTAATAGGTCTAAGGGTGAGGGAAGATTCTTTTTTATTTTTTTATATTTTTTATAAAAGCAAGTAAAATCTCGGGTTTGAAGGAGTGGGCGGAATTAGTTGCTAGTCAACTAACCCAAATAACTACAATTGCAAATAAAATAAAATAACTGAAAATAAAAAGGTTGTGGAACTTATATGGAGAGAAATGTGTTTACTTAGATTTCCTTACTCCCTAACTATCTTTTACCGGTTGATTAGTGTGTATTAATTGCGTGGATGACGGGTGTATTCCTTAATACCAATCGTGGGGTGGCGTACGTACTTCCCTAACTCTATAAGCTCCTACTTCACTCCTATGTCGAGCCGGCTAAGAAGCTCCTAACATGGGATCACTAGAATTCGCTCATGCATTAAATACAACCATAATAACCTTAGTACGCATTGGTTCATGTTTCTTAAGACGTTCAAGCAAGTTACCGTATAGGAGGTTAGCCAGTTTTCTTAAGCCTAACATCGATAAACAATCATCCAATACAATTAATAACACACCAACAACCAATAATCAATAGTTAGGTTTCATTAGATCTAAGCAAACACAAGATAAATCTAGCCTAGCATGTTAAATAAAAGACAAGAACAAGATATAATCAAACAACACATAGACATATTGAATGATTAATTGATTACTTATCTTCAATTGAACATGGGAGATCCAAGGGTATAAAACCCTTAAAAATGGCAGAAAAATCGTCTTAGGGTTTCTCCTCACAAAGTTGCACACTAATGACTAAAAATTATGAGAATATATATAGAAATTCAGATCTGACGGCGTCACGTTATAGAGCTGACGCCGTCACCTCACCGCGGTTAGGGTTTCTTGATGGCCTTCTTGACGTCGTCCCCTTTTAATCCTCCAAAATCCTCTCTGGCTTATCAAGGGTTGACGGCCTTCTTGACGCCGTCCCCCTTTAATCTTCCAAAATCCTCTCTGGCTTATCAAGGGTTGACGGCGTCACACTAGGGCTTGACGCCGTCACAGGTACTTTTCCAGCAGATTTTGAGACTTTGTCGTTTTCTTCACTTTTATGCTCCAAAAACGTCCAAAATGCTTCCTTTTCCAGATTTCTTCTCCAAAGTACCTAAAATGACAAAAGGAACGATTTAGGGCAATATTTGATTAAATAAATACGATTTAGGGCTTAAATGACCCCCTAAAAGCGGTACACTTTTCGCTTCATCAAATACCCTTACACTTGAGATTTGCTTGTCCTCAAGCAAATGCGCTTTTATTCTAATCAAAATACAAGTTAGGGGTCATTTAATGCTAATATAAAAGTAATTACAACAAATAGTCGTTCCACTTTAATCATAATAAGCACGGAGATTACAGACTAGCACCTCACAAGTAGTGTTTAGATACTCACATCTCTCAGGTGTCATAAAAGTATATCTCACAAATGAAAATGAATAATATCTCTCACTACCTGTCATAGCAAATAGATTACTATAGGCTTGGGAAAGGATCAAAAACCTCCTCCACTAGGCGTAAGCACCTAAGATAAACTATCAAAGAGGGCTTTTAAACGGGTTATAACGTTAGGTGTAGGGATATGATAAACACGGTTTTGTTGGATAAAGGATATTTTACTGGTGGCGAGTTAAAGATCTTGATTAATTACATGTACAATATGGCGTTGCTAAGCCAAGACTAGACTTGACTTAAGCTAATGAAAAAAATAACAAAAGATAAAATAAACATAAAATGAAACGGGATGGTAGTCCGTATGTTTTTTTTTTTTTTTTTTTTTTTTTTTTTTTTTTTTTTTTTGACATACACTCTTGCCCTACCATCTAAAATAATACATCGCAGGGGGGTTGTATCCCCCTTACACTTGAACTTTTACATAATTTTACAATTAACTATTCTAATGACTCGAATTAAGATAATCGAAACATTTGGAGTAGTTTTAAAATATTTAGCACATATGGGGGTAATAATGTTGTTCTTCCCCATTACTCCATTACACTAGTACTTTACCCATGAGTCCCAATCATCCCAAAACAATATGTACAAGGATATGACTCGCCTTAGCAACCATGTAATCAATTAGATAATTAACTTGGGGTTTAAACAAATGTTGTCACAATAATGCACTAAAAATGAGTGCATACAAGGTAGGCTAAGGCAATTTGGGTGTACATTTAAGTGGGGTGTAAACAAATTCTTACTTTAAGTAAAATGCTTAAAGTTAGAAACGAAAAGATAGGCTCTGAGGGGTGTACTAGGGGTATCGTGTACTAAAAATGAGTACAACGCAAAGGGTGTGGGAGAATTACTTGACCAATGTAGCCAATGTAATTATAACAAAAACACAGGTGTAAAACAATGGGTTAATCCTAAAGCCTCTTATCATGTAGTAAATCTAACTACACGAATGTAGTCTCACTTGTGGCCTCGGAATGGTCCTAACGCAAGTTCTAGAATCTAAGTGCTACCGGTACACACATCATAGCATAAATGCTTTTCCTACCAATTCTAGGGGCGAACCTCACATATTTGGGGGTGGAAAATTTTTTAGTGGTACGGTTTTGTGCTAGTCATATAACTCCTATCCGTGAGACGCTCATTAAGACCAAAGTTTCACTCCTATATGTTGTAAAAAATTTTAAATTTGGCACTAAAATTGCTTTAACAGGTATTTCTCTCAGTTTTATTACACATCTACCATTAAACAAACGAATAATCAAGCGTAATAGCATTCTCTAAGGTATCGTACTTTACCCCCCCCCCCCTTACACTTAAGATGAACATTGTCCCCAATGTTCAAATAACAAGATGTAAAAGTAAATAAGGTAAAAGAATGAAATCAAATACTCCCCTGATTCGCTCGGTAGATAAAGAGGTAACATGGTTAGATCTTCTTCCAAGGTAATGTGGTAGCTTCAAGACTAAAGCAGCGCCAAAAGCTAGATTCCACATACATCTCCTTGTCCAAAATAACCTGTTAAACCTGAGAAAACAAAAACGAAAACCTGCATAACATTGGCGGGATAAATCTGTATAAGGATATAATGCTTGTGGAATGATTATTTTGCAGATTCCTGGAGTTTATAAGTTAGAGATTTAATAAAGCATTTTATGATTCCGGAAGAAAAACAAAACTTTTTTTTTTTTTAATTCCAGAAAATTGTTCCTGACGCCGTCAGACTGGGGTCTGACGCCGTCAGAAGTGATCTGACAGATTTTTCATGTTAAGTTTCCGGAAAATTTCTGGAAAAACTCAATCCTTATTTCCTGGAAATCCTGCAAAATATCATTATGACTCGATACAAGCATTTGACTCAAACAATTACTAATATGTATGTTAATTTAATATTGTTATGATTCATGTTCATTTGTTCTAATAAACCGATTTGGATTTCCCTAACACTTAACTTTTGCAAAATACCTTTATATGTAGTTAAGACGAAGTTAAAAACAAGATAAAGCATTTTCACAATTTAGTTTCGAACATGAATCAATAATAATAAAAATTAAACATACATACGGAAGCAAATAAAATCAAACAAACAAATAAATAAACACACAAAGCAAATAAAGCTTGGGTTGCCTCCCAAGAAGCGCTTTTCTTTATTAACGAGTCTTGTAGCTAGACTCAAAGTCACCGTACATTACGTGACTTCTTCATCAAAAGTTATGTCTTCCTCATTGATCATCTCATTACCATTCTCTTGATAATGCTTGACTCGTTGTATATTCACAGAGAATTCTCTATCCTCGTCGTCAATCAACACAACGGCTCCGGTTTTAGAGGAGCTCCTTACGGTAAAAGGTCCATACCATCTAGATTTAAGTTTTCCAGGAAATAGCCTTAAGCGAGAATTATATAATAAGACCTTGTCTCCTTCTGAAAACTCCTTGGGTCTCTTAATCCGTTGGTCATGCCATCTTTTTGCCCTTTCTTTGTATGTAATGGAAGATTCATAAGCCTCTAATCTCAATTCATCGAGCTCTTGGAGCTGTAAGAATCTATTTGTTCCCGCAACCGTATAATCCAAATTACAAGCCTTAAGTGCCCAATATGCCTTGTGTTCCAGTTCTACTGGAAGGTGGCATGCCTTGCCATATACCATACGGAACGGGGTTGTCCCGATTGGTGTCTTATAAGCGGTTCGAAATGCCCACAAAGCTTCATCGAGCTTAAAAGACCAATCTTTTCTGTTTTGATTGACCGTTTTCTCTAATATTCTCTTTATGGCTCTATTAGTGTTTTCGACTTGACCGTTGGTTTGAGGATGGTAAGCGGTGGAGAATCGGTGAGAGACTCCATATCTTTTCATAACTTTCTCCATTTGCGAATTGCAAAAATGGGTTCCCCTGTCACTAATAAGAGCTTTCGGAATTCCGAACCTAGCGAACAATCTTTTTAAGAAATGAATTACTACCCTAGCGTTGTTAGTCCTAAGGGCTTGTGCTTCCACCCATTTCAAAACATAATCAATGGCCACTAAGATGTATTCATTCCCTCCTGAAGATGGGAAGGGTCCCATGAAATCAATTCCCCAAACATCGAAAACCTCGCAAACTTGTATATAATTCTGCGGGGCTTCATCCCTCCTAGAGATATTCCCAGCTCTTTGACACGCGTCACAAGTCTGTATCATTCCCTTCACATCACGAAATATTGTAGGCCAATAGAATCCCGCATCGAAGACCTTTCGTGCAGTAGTATTCATTCCATGATGCCCTCCAGATGGACCTGCATGACACTCTTTCATAATTCTGATAGCCTCCTTTTCCAAAACACAACGCCTGATTACATGATCCGGACATCTTCGGAATAAGAAAGGTTCATCCCAAAAGTAGTACTTTAATTGATTGAAGAACCTCTTTTTTTCATGCCTGCTCATATGCTCAGGAATGACTCTACTTGCCAGGTAGTTAGCATAATCCGCATACCATGGTTCAGAATCATTTATTGACATGAGCTGCTCTCCAGGAAATGACTCCCGAATCTCACTCTTGTCAGATTCAGCGAGGCTAGGGTTTTCGAGACGAGAGAGATGATCAGCCGCAAGATTTTCTGCTCCTTTCTTATCACGAATCTCTACATCGAACTCTTGCAATAGTAAGATCCAACGAAGTAACTGCGGTTTAGCATCCTGTTTAGTGAAAAGATATCGAATAGCTGAATGATCCGTAAAAAACAACCGTTTTAGAAAGGACAAGATACTGGCGAACTTATCAAAAGCAAATACCACGGCTAGTAATTCCTTTTCAGTGGTAGTGTAGTTTTCTTGAGCAGGATTCATGGTTTTGCTAGCGTAGTATATTGGCTGAAAGTGTTTGTTAAGCCTTTGGCCTAATACTGCTCCAACAGCATAATCGCTAGCATCACACATGATTTCAAAGGGTAACTCCCAGTTAGGGGTGACCATAATTGGAGCTTGGGTAAGTTCCTGCTTCAATCGATCGAATGCATCCTTGCATTCTTGAGAGAAGTCGAACGAGGCATCCTTCACGAGCAACTGAGTCATTGGTCTAGCTATCTTTGAGAAATCTTTAATGAATCTCCTATAGAAGCCAGCATGACCCAAGAAGCTACGGATTGCCTTGACAGTTGTTGGATAGGGAAGTTTGGATATAGCTTCAATTTTTGCCCGGTCTACTTCAATTCCACTTCCTGAAATTTTGTGCCCTAGCACAATCCCTTCTTTTACCATAAAGTGGCACTTTTCCCAGTTTAATACCAAGTTAGTCTCCTTACAACGTTTGAGCATTTTCTCAAGGTTAGCAAGACAGCGATCAAAAGAGTTTCCGAAAACCGAAAAATCATCCATGAAGACCTCCATGCTGTCTTCCATTAACTCATGGAAGATTGCTGTCATGCAGCGCTGGAAAGTGGCGGGGGCGTTACATAGTCCAAAGGGCATTCGCTTGTAGGCGAAGGTGCCATAAGGGCATGTAAACGTAGTCTTTTCTTGGTCCTCAGGAGCGATAGGGATTTGGAAATACCCTGAGAACCCATCTAGGAAGCAGTAGTACTCATGCCCCGCTAACCTTTCCAACATTTGGTCGATAAATGGGAGAGGGAAATGATCCTTTCGGGTTGCATCATTCAACTTCCTATAATCGATGCACATACGCCATCCAGTTACTGTTCGTTGAGGCACTAACTCATCCTTATCGTTCTTAACCACCGTCATTCCTCCCTTTTTTGGTACAACCTGTACAGGACTTACCCATGGACTGTCTGAGATTGGGTAAATTAGCCCCGCATCTAGGAGCTTAACGACTTCCTTTTTTACGACTTCCTTTATGTTGGGGTTTACTCGCCTTTGAGGTTGCACGGTGGGTTTATAATCCTCCTCCACGAGGATTTTATGCGTACAAAAGGTTGAGTCAATCTCCTTGATGTCGGCTACACTCCATGCTATAACTCCTTTATAATTTTTTAAAACTCCTAAGAGTTTATCCTTTTGTTCACTTTTCAAAGAAGAGTTTATGATTACCGGAAGTTGATCTTTTCCTTAGAGGAAAGCATATTCCAAGTTGTTTGGGAGTTCCTTGAGTTCTAACGTGGGTGGCTCGATGATGGAAGGTTTAAGTTTGTTCTCGGGTTTACGAAGCTCAAGCTGTTCGATTTCTTGTCTGGGATAGAAGGAGACTGCGTTCACATCCATAGTCTTCTCCTCCTTTAAGATGGGTAAGAAAGCTTCATCTCGCAACCAACCAGCTTCCACCTGTTCATCTATACAATTGTCAATCTCGTCGGATAGTTCATTGATTTCTCCGATGAAATACAGCTGATTAGCTGCTTCGAGAGAAAGATTCATTGTGTCCTTGATGTCGAACGTTAAGCTATCGGTCCCCACTCGTAAGGTTAGTTTGCCGTCATGAACATCAATAACAGCGCGAGCAGTTGCAAGGAATGGCCTCCCCAGAATGATGGGCACTAGGTCATCTTCTTCCATCTCTAAGATGACGAAGTCAACTGGAAATTTGAACTTCCCTACCTTAACCAGCACATTCTCACATATTCCTAAGGGGTATTTGACTGATCTATCGGCTAGTTGGATGTTCATACGGGTTGGTTTCAATCCAGAATACCCTAATTTGAGGAACATGGAATGCGGCATCAGATTGATACTTGCTCCTAAGTCGGCTAAAGCATTCTTGACTGAAAGAGATCCTATTGAACAGGGCAAGGTGAAACTACCTGGATCGTCCACCTTCTTTGGCAGCCCTCGTTGAGTCACCACAGAACATTCTTCTCCTAAGGTTACAAGACCCTCGAGCCTTTTTCTGTTGGTTAGCAGCTTCTTGAAGTATGTACTATATTTGGGCATATGGTAACATGCATCAAGAAGGGGTATGGTGACGACCGAATCCTTCAAATATGACAAGAATCTTTTATTATCATTTTCGACCTATTGATTCTTGAGGCGGGACGGGTATGGGACTTTAATGGGCTGTTTGGTTGGAGTAGGTGGAGAGGGAGTTACCGGAGGGGTTTGCTTGGGATTTCCATCGTTCACATTACCTTCCTCCTCATGAGGGGTTTCGGGTTCCATGACGTTAGATTGTTGAGCTGGGTAAGGTGGATCCTTAGTAGTTGTTCCAGCACGAGTGGTGACGGTGAGTAAGGGATCTCTTTGATTTGTTTGAGGTTTGCCAAGGCCGTCGAGAGTGGCGTTGAGTTCTGCGAATTTGACCCTCAGGTCGTTTTGTTGGCTATTGATGAGGTTGTCAAGACCTTTTAGTTGCAGATTCTTTTCAAGCGTGAAATGCCCAAGATCATCCTCAAAAGTGCTCCTAACCTTGTAGTCAGGATATTCTCCTCCTCCCTCTTCTCTCACAAGATTTCCCCAAGGGGTAAAATCATTGTTTTGGTAGAAAGTTAAGAGCGAAGGATCATCGAAGATGTCGTGGCTTGACAAGCATACTTGTTCGGTGGTGGTATCATCCCCGCATTCCTCCACTTCATGCGGGCCACCGCATTGGTCACAGATCAAGTATGGGTTTGATAACCGTTTAGTTGGTTGTGACTTGTCTAGATAAGATACTTGATCATTCAATCTACTCAACTGGCTAGCAAAAGGAGGCTCTTTCATGATCTTGGAAACGCTCATGATCGAATCGGGTTCATCCCAGGTATCGTCTTGATCATTTGCGTATTCCTCAATTCTATTCCATCCTTCCTCGGCGCTTAGTTTGGCTATTTTTCCTTTCACCGAATTATTAATGCCAAATTGGTCGCTTTTAGGGACACTGTCATAAAAGATTTGGACAAGAAGCCAGAGTTCAATGCCATGATGAGGGACTTGTCTAATTAGATCTTTGAATCTGATCCAGGATTCGTGAATGGGTTCAGCTGGTCCAACATGGAAGCGGAAGATTTCGTCTCTTAACGTTGAAGTTCTTCCTATGGGAAAGAATTTCTCATAGAATTTTGAGATAAGCTGTTCCCATGTGAAGATGGACTCGGAGGGGAGTTTGTTATACCAATCTTTGGCTTTCTCATAAAGGGTGAAGGGAAAGAATCGTAGCCGGGAGGTATCTCTAGTGGCTCCGTCCGTATGGAGGGTATCCACTATTTTCAGGAAGTCTTTGATGTGTTGGATTGGATCATCACTTTTCAATCCGTGAAACTTGCATACACTTTGGGTAAGCCAAATGTCAGTTGCACGCAAGACCCCATTCGTGTGTTCATTAGGAAAAACAATAGCATTGGAAAAACCGCGAGGGGTGGGAGAAGAGTAGTCCTTGAGGGATTTAGGGAATGGGTTTTCGGGAACCTCCATATCGTGATTGGTTTGAGGGCTAGGAGGTGTAGAGTGAGGATTGGATTCTTCCTCGGAAAGGGCATCATCAAAATTGATCGTGGATGGTTCGGCCGCTTGGTGGTGTTGCCTTAATTTACGCATTTCCCTTTCGGGTTCAGCATAGGGTGTGGCAAGAGTTTTGATCGAGCTACGGCTCCTAGTGATTCTAGGATTATGGGGGTTATCATCCAAAATTAGGGAATATCCTCCTAAAGTGTGTGCTCTACGAGTTTGGTTTTGTCGTGGTGGTGGGTTGTTGGGATCAAGGATATTACCACCTTCCATGATGTCGGATGGTAATGGTTACGAACAAAGAAACGAAGAAAAAAGATAGACTAAAGAAAACCTAGAAAAATAAAATAAAAATCTCACTAGAAAGGAATCTAGTGAGTAGACCTAATAAAATAAAAATTCAACCTAAACAATAACTATTCCCCGGCAGCGGCGCCAAAAACTTGATGCGTGGTTTTGCAACCTTACAACAGGTTTTACCTCTCGAGGGATCTCAAGAGGCTTGCAATCCCCACCAGGCAGTGTACCTGACCGAAGTAGTATAGTGTAGTGGCAAGTACCGGGGGATTGATCGTTCTCTAGGGGAATAGTGTCGTTAGGATTGAAAAACTACTCTAATAGGTCTAAGGGTGAGGGAAGATTCTTTTTGTATTTTTTTATATTTTTTATAAAAGCAAGTAAAATCTTGGGTTTAAAGGAGTGGGCGGAATTAGTTGCTAGTCAACTAACCCAAATAACTACAATTGCAAATAAAATAAAATAACTGAAAATAAAAAGGTTGTGGAACTTATATGGAGAGAAATGTGTTTACTTAGATTTCCTTACTCCCTAACTATCTTTTACCGGTTGATTAGTGTGTATTAATTGCGTGGATGACGGGTGTATTCCTTAATACCAATCGTGGGGTGGCGTACGTACTTCCCCAACTATATAAGCTCCTACTTCACTCCTATGTCGAGCCGGCTAAGAAGCTCCTAACATGGGATCACTAGAATTCGCTCATGCATTAAATACAACCATAATAACCTTAGTACGCATTGGTTCATGTTTCTTAAGACGTTCAAGCAAGTTACCGTATAGGAGGTTAGCCAGTTTTCTTAAGCCTAACATCGATAAACAATCATCCAATACAATTAATAACACACCAACAACCAATAATCAATAGTTAGGTTTCATTAGATCTAAGCAAACACAAGATAAATCTAGCCTAGCATGTTAAATAAAAGACAAGAACAAGATATAATCAAACAACACATAAACATAATGAATGATTAATTGATTACTTATCTTCAATTGAACATGGGAGATCCAAGGGCATAAAACCCTTAAAAATGGCAGAAAAATCGTCTTAGGGTTTCTCCTCACAAAGTTTCACACTAATGACTAAAAATTATGAGAATATATATAGAAAATCAGATCTGACGGCGTCACGTTATAGAGCTGACGCCGTCACCTCGCCGCGGTTAGGGTTTCTTGATGGCCTTTGTAACACCCCAACCCAACAAGGGTAAAGGTGTCACATCACGGTGACAAATCAGAGCATACATAAACACACAGCGGAAGTCTTATTAAATAATTCAAAAGAAAAGTCAAGTCAAACACGACTTGAATATAACATAAGTTCAAGGAAAGGAAAAATCCAAAGATACGAATACAAACGAAATCCAAGATCAAAACAAAGTCATAAGATAAAGGTGGTTATCTAAGGTCAAAGCTTCATCTAACTCTCATCCCATCCAAAGCATAATCCAAAAGCTCCTAGCTTAGATACCTGCCGTACACGAAAAGAAAAACGTGCGGCTGAGCTTCAAAAGCCCAGTGAACAGATATATATGATAAACGGAAACGAACAAACGAAGCATAATGAAAGAGATATAAATAAGGTACAAGAGTAAAGGTTAGGACAGTCATCCACCACGAGCCCACATATATCACATCACATAAGCCTGCATAATCTAGAGGGGATACCTCTTAGTAACCAGATAATATGAGGGGTGACCTCATGTATCAAACAGATATATATAGAGTGATCAGCCCCCAGAACATGAAAGACGTGGATTGCACCCACCGTCAGTCACCAGAAATCAGATCATATCATAACATATCATATCATAACAGAACAAATCTAGGATGCATCCATTCCCCCCCCCCCCCAGAACAGATCGGCCATAATAAATCATATAGTGTGCATGGATAATCAAAATCAGAATGGGGACGGTGTAACCAGATCACTAGGGCTACACACTAGTCATGCCAGTGGTGCATCACAGACACGGCCATGTTACCTTCATGGCTAGGGAACAAATTTTGGCTCGGGTATCAAACTGGGAGTCAAAGGTCAAAGGTCAAAGGTTCATATCAAAATCAGTGTGTCATATTAGAATGTTCAATATCAGAAGGGCAAATATCCCAGGTCAATATCCAAAAGGGTCAAAGTATCAGATAGTCAAATCTTCAAAAGGTTCAATATCAAAAATACTTTTCAAAAAGGTTTTCTCTTAAGGTTCAATTAAAACAATCATTCAAAATAGTTTTCATAAATGATCTTTCAAATAGTTTTCATAAAACGAACTTCAAAAATAGTTTTCTTTAAGTCAATATATGTCCCAAAATCAGAGATCAAAGGTCGAAGCAAAGGTATCATAGCAAAGGATCGTAACAGAGTATCAAATAAGAGATTTTAACAGATCAGAAAAGAATCATAGGAAAACTTACAGAGAAGGTCAGAATATCTGTACCTTATTCCAAAGCAAACAAAAACTCAGAAATGGATGACACAGAGTGGATCAGGACCTCTCTTTCTTCACACCTAGAGGGGAAGAAAAGAATTACAAACCTTTCCATTTTAAGTAACTTTCCAATTTAGCTTTTAGATTCATCAAGTTACTCTTTTAGTCCTTTAGGTTTCATAATTTACATTTTATACTCTTATATTCCAGAAGTTACACATTAAGCCCTTAATTTATCAAAATTACACAATGGACACTTATTTCATTATGTTATACAAATTTACCCTTAAGTATTCATAATTTACACATCAAGTCCCTCAAGTTATCAAAGTTACATATTTAACCCTTAATTTACATTTTCAACTTTTAATTATTAATAATTACATATTAAACCATTAAATTACCAAAATTACACATAACCCCCTGAATATATTTTATTACTCCATTCGACCCCAACTTTCCAGAATTTACATGATTAGTCCCTTCATTTTAATTATTTACAATTCAAACCCTAATTAATTAATAAATACATTTTAATCTTTTAAAACATGGAAATTACACTTTATACCTCCAACTTATATTTTATTCGAATAATAGGCAGTCCAAAATAAGTTATAAAAATAACCTTCAAGTTTCAAAAGTTACAAAACACCCCCTAACATTTTAAATACAAAATCGCATAACATTTTAATATCAAAATACTAGCCCTAAAAATAGCAATCATTCACCAATCATTAGACCAACCTTAAAAAATCATTTAATTAATCAAGACAGCCCTAAAACATAAACCCTAAATCGAATTACATTTTATTTCTTTTTCTTATTCATTTTCTTTAATTCCGGTAAATAAAATAAATCAAAAATAATTATATTAGGCCTTAACAAATCGAAGTAGCATTTTTCTCAGGTTAATATAATTATGTAGAGTCCAAATAAAATAGATATGAAGCCCCAAAAATTCGGATTGAATTATTTATGTTTTATACACATTTTTGAGATTTAATTCACAAATAATTCATAAGGTGTGCATGGATCAAATTAAGCATTTTATATGAGTTATATGAGACCAAAGGATCATAGGAAAAATACCAAACCAAGGATTGAACGTGTGGATATGGCTGGGCGAATTTAGTTACACGCGTATGAGGTAAATCGAACACTAATTCTCCTTGACTCCAAGAGCTACTCCACGACCCTTTCAATATTTTTCACAGAGTATATGTGATATAAGGATCACAAGAAAAATGATAAACGAATTTTAAAAGGCTCACACGAATTGATTTGAGAATTACCTTGAAAACTATGGCGCGACAAAGGATTTTTCACTCGGATCGAATCCAGCCACAAACAACTTCAACACTATTTTTCTAACCTTCTAATGGTGACCAAGAACACAGGAAAAATGATCTAAGCCTTGGGAAAATTCGGATGTGAGAGTGACGAATTTCTTTGTGTTTTAGGGTTTATTCAAAGGATCGGTTTTTGTTTTAGAGAAAAAAAAGTGGGATGAGGATGGATTAAATGGATGATTGCCGAATTATAGGGGGGGGGAAATCAATAAGTAGCGGCCCAAAATAAATGGGATAGTCAATCACATTGATTTGGCATTAATTTCCATTTAATTTGTAACTTAATTACACTTAAATACTTTTTAAAATAAAATAAGTATATACTTAATTATTTTGGACTTATTTGTGTGTAAATATAATTTTTATAGCTTGCACAAATATTTTATGATGCTCTCTAATTATTCCATATCATACTTGGTGCATTTCATAATTTTTGAAATTAATTTACAAGTTATATAAGCCTTTATTTAATTTTCAAAGTTGTAGGGGCATTTTGGTCTTTTTACACATTTTAGATTTTAGGGTTTTACAACTCTTCCCCTCTAAACGAAAAAATTTCGTCCTCGAAATTTGCAAAGAAGTAGAAATGAAACGGAACGGAAACAAAATAGAAACATACCAGACGCCTTATCAGTACTCGAATAATCGCGACCAGAATTCGGAGGAGGAGGAAGATAATTCACAACAGGCGCCGGATCAGGACAATCCCTAACTCTATGCTCAGACGATCCGCATCTAAAACAAGTACCCGAAGCCCTACGACAAGCTCCATAATGACTTTTCCCGCACGTAACACAAATAGGAGTAGGATACGAGTGCTCAGATGATCTTCCCTGAGAATTCGATCCAGAACCCCGGCTCTGCTGGTAACTCCAAGGAGACTGATCTCTCCACTGTCCCTGACTGTCGCTGCGCCCCCGACGATCTTTATCCTGCCTAGGAGCTGACCTCGAATCCCAACCTTGCTGATCACGATCACGATCCGCCCGATCTCGTGGCTCCAAACTCCTGGAAGACACACGGTTACCATCCCTATCACGCTTATTGAAACCATCACCATCACTTTGTAACATCTCAATGTTGCGAGCATCGTTCGCAACCGAAGCCACATCATAATGAGGCGTATTCACGATACGGTCCAATATCCATTTCTTCAACGCCCACTTGAAATGCTTGGCTTGACGGTAAGCATCCCCTGTAACCTCCGGCCCAACAAAACTGGCTAGTCTCATAAATCGCTGCATAAATTCTCCAGTCGTTTCTCGGTCTCCCTGACGAATGTTCCCATACTCCCGCTCATATCGTTGCTGTTCAGCCACTGAAATGTACTGCTTATAAAAGATACCCATAAAATCCTCCCAAGTACAAGTCTCCTCAAAACCCTGCTCCTGAGACTGAGCATAAGCTGTCCACCAGCTCTGTGCAGCACCTTCAAACTTAAATGCAGCCAATCTCGCCTTAAACTCATCTGGACAACCCAAAACCTTAAACATCTTTTCCATGTGGATAATCCAGTCTTCTGCCTCAGTGGGGACGGCAGCTGACCGGAAAGAGAGGGGTTTGAGCTTGTTAAACCTCTCAATCCAGACATGGATACCAACTGGTCCACCACCACCTGGACCTGAACCTGCACCACCACCTCCGGAAAAACCTGCCCCATTCTGAATATTGTTGGTAACCTGAGTCACCAAGTTAGGAAGAGCGTTGGCCAAAGCTTCTGCTATCATGGCCTTAAAGTCAGGGGTCCCTCCATTATATTCCTGATGTCGAGTGTTCACCATCTGAAGGATTTCGAAAATGATTAGCAACAATATAAGAGATTAAGCACGAAATGGAAGACGAAACAGAACCTATGACTACCCAAAACCTCACCAGTCAAAACTTAAGCCTTAAGGGTCAAATCCTAGGGTCCATAAGACTCACAGGCCATGACTTATGTACTACAGGTCGCAACCTGGCTCTGATACCATAATTGTAACACCCCAACCCAACAAGGGTAAAGGTGTCACATCACGGTGACAAATCAGAGCATACATAAACACACAGCGGAAGTCTTATTAAATAATTCAAAAGAAAAGTCAAGTCAAACACGACTTGAATATAACATAAGTTCAAGGAAAGGAAAAATCCAAAGATACGAATACAAACGAAATCCAAGATCAAAACAAAGTCATAAGATAAAGGTGGTTATCTAAGGTCAAAGCTTCATCTAACTCTCATCCCATCCAAAGCATAATCCAAAAGCTCCTAGCTTAGATACCTGCCGTACACGAAAAGAAAAACGTGCGGCTGAGCTTAAAAAGCCCAGTGAACAGATATATATGATAAACGGAAACGAACAAACGAAGCATAATGAAAGAGATATAAATAAGGTACAAGAGTAAAGGTTAGGACAGTCATCCACCACGAGCCCACATATATCACATCACATAAGCCTACATAATCTAGAGGGGATACCTCTTAGTAACCAGATAATATGAGGGGTGACCTCATGTATCAAACAGATATATATGGAGTGATCAGCCCCCAGAACATGAAAGACGTGGATTGCACCCACCGTCAGTCACCAGAAATCAGATCATATCATAACATATCATATCATAACAGAACAAATCTAGGATGCATCCATTCGCCCCCCAGAACAGATCGGCCATAATAAATCATATAGTGTGCATGCATAATCAAAATCAGAATGGGGACGGTGTAACCAGATCACTAGGGCTACACACTAGTCATGCCAGTGGTGCATCACAGACACGGCCATGTTACCTTCATGGCTAGGGAACAAATTTTGGCTCGGGTATCAAACTGGGAGTCAAAGGTCAAAGGTCAAATGTTCATATCAAAATCAGTGTGTCATATTAGAATGTTCAATATCAGAAGGGCAAATATCCCAGGTCAATATCCAAAAGGGTCAAAGTATCAGATAGTCAAATCTTCAAAAGGTTCAATATCAAAAATACTTTTCAAAAAGGTTTTCTCTTAAGGTTCAATTAAAACAATCATTCAAAATAGTTTTCATAAATGATCTTTCAAATAGTTTTCATAAAACGAACTTCAAAAATAGTTTTCTTTAAGTCAATATATGTCCCAAAATCAGAGATCAAAGGTCGAAGCAAAGGTATCATAGCAAAGGATCGTAACAGAGTATCAAATAAGAGATTTTAACAGATCAGAAAAGAATCATAGGAAACCTTACAGAGAAGGTCAGAATATCTGTACCTTATTCCAAAGCAAACAAAAACTCAGAAATGGATGACATAGAGTGGATCAGGACCTCTCTTTCTTCACACCTAGAGGGGAAGAAAAGAATTACAAACCTTTCCATTTTAAGTAACTTTCCAATTTAGCTTTTAGATTCATCAAGTTACTCTTTTAGTCCTTTAGGTTTCATAATTTACATTTTATACTCTTATATTCCAGAAGTTACACATTAAGCCCTTAATTTATCAAAATTACACAATGGACACTTATTTCATTATGTTATACAAATTTACCCTTAAGTATTCATAATATACACATCAAGTCCCTCAAGTTATCAAAGTTACATATTTAACCCTTAATTTACATTTTCAACTTTTAATTATTAATAATTACATATTAAACCATTAAATTTCCAAAATTACACATAACCCCCTGAATATATTTTATTACTCCATTCGACCCCAACTTTCCAGAATTTACATGATTAGTCCCTTCATTTTAATTATTTACAATTCAAACCCTAATTAATTAATAAATACATTTTAATCTTTTAAAACATGGAAATTACACTTTATACCTCCAACTTATATTTTATTCGAATAATAGGCAGTCCAAAATAAGTTCTAAAAATAACCTTCAAGTTTCAAAAGTTACAAAACACCACCTAACATTTTAAATACAAAATCGCATAACATTTTAATATCAAAATACTAGCCCTAAAAATAGCAATCATTCACCAATCATTAGACCAACCTTAAAACATCATTTAATTAATCAAGACAGCCCTAAAACATAAACCCTAAATCGAATTACATTTTATTTCTTTTTCTTATTCATTTTCTTTAATTCCGGTAAATAAAATAAATCAAAAATAATTATATTAGGCCTTAACAAATCGAAGTAGCATTTTTCTCAGGTTAATATAATTATGTAGAGTCCAAATAAAATAGATATGAAGCCCCAAAAATTCGGATTGAATTATTTATGTTTTATACACGTTTTTGAGATTTAATTCACAAATAATTCATAAGGTGTGCATGGATCAAATTAAGCATTTTATATGAGTTATATGAGACCAAAGGATCATAGGAAAAATACCAAACCAAGGATTGAACGTGTGGATATGGCTGGGCGAATTTAGTTACACGCGTATGAGGTAAATCGAACACTAATTCTCCTTGACTCCAAGAGCTACTCCACGACCCTTTCAATATTTTTCACAGAGTATATGTGATATAAGGATCACAAGAAAAATGATAAACGAATTTTAAAAGGCTCACACGAATTGATTTGAGAATTACCTTGAAAACTATGGCGCGACAAAGGATTTTTCACTCGGATCGAATCCAGCCACAAACAACTTCAACACTATTTTTCTAACCTTCTAATGGTGACCAAGAACACAGGAAAAATGATCTAAGCCTTGGGAAAATTCGGATGTGAGAGTGACGAATTTCTTTGTGTTTTAGGGTTTATTCAAAGGATCGGTTTTTGTTTTAGAGAAAAAAAAGTGGGATGAGGATGGATTAAATGGATGATTGCCGAATTATAGGGGGGGGGGAAATCAATAAGGAGCGGCCCAAAATAAATGGGATAGTCAATCACATTGATTTGGCATTAATTTCCATTTAATTTGTAACTTAATTACACTTAAATACTTTTTCAAATAAAATAAGTATATACTTAATTATTTTGGACTTATTTGTGTGTAAATATAATTTTTATAGCTTGCACAAATATTTTATGATGCTCTCTAATTATTCCATATCATACTTGGTGCATTTCATAATTTTTGAAATTAATTTACAAGTTATATAAGCCTTTATTTAATTTTCAAAGTTGTAGGGGCATTTTGGTCTTTTTACACATTTTAGATTTTAGGGTTTTACAGCCTTCTTGACGCCGTCCCCTTTTAATCCTCCAAAATCCTCTCTGGCTTATCAAGGGTTGACGGCCTTCTTGACGCCGTCCCCCTTTAATCTTCCAAAATCCTCTCTGGCTTATCAAGGGTTGACGGCGTCACACTGGGGCTTGACGCCGTCACAGGTACTTTTCCAGCAGATTTTGAGACTTTGTCGTTTTCTTCACTTTTATGTTCCAAAAACGTCCAAAATGCTTCCTTTTCCATATTTCTTCTCCAAAGTACCTAAAATGACAAAAGGAACGATTTAGGGCAATATTTGATTAAATAAATACGATTTAGGGCTTAAATGACCCCCTAAAAGCGGTACAGTTTTCGCTTCATCAATATTACCCATTGACTAGAAAACCTAGTGAAAATTGATATGTGCCTTCTATGTTTCACCCAAACATGTTCAACATTCCACCACGATTGGTTACTATTCCTAAACAAGTGTTTGTGTGCTTAAATCATGCTTTTATAATTGATTTTCTTGTTGGTTTGATCTGTGACAATCATAACCATCAACTTGTTACTTGCTTAAACAATCAAACAACATTTGAGTACAACCAAGTCTCATGGGACGACCTTGACTTACCAACTCTCTTACTAAACACGGACGAGTATACTTGCTCGTATGTGTTCCTAGTTAACCGGTAATTCTTGTATTATAAATTTAAAACCTGGTGGAACGCATCAAGTTTTTGGCACCGCTGCCGGGGATTTGGTTTTTGTTCTTAGGTGTTTGTTTGATTGTTTGTTTTAATTGAGTTCTTGATTGAATTGCTTGTCTTATTCATATGACCCGGCACCGTCACCATCAAGTTTTTGGCGCCGTTGCCGGGGACTTGCGTTTGTATTCATATGTTTGTTTTTTGTTGAATTACTTGTTTGTTCGTTTGCTTGATATATTGATTGATTGCTTGTTTGCTAATTTGTTCAAATGTTAAATTGCTCTTGCTCATGAATGATTGTTTCTTTGCTCTTGTTTGCTTGCTCTTGCTTGCTTGTTTGCTCATAATGATTGCTTAATTGCCTCCGTTGCGTCTTGTTTAAAAAATCTCTTAATTCTCATCTTTTGCTTAATGATCTTGGCATAAAAATAAAGTTTTTGGTGTTGGGATTTTGTTTCATGTCTTCTAAAAATGCTCATTTCAATGTTTGCTCCCTAAGTTTGTGCTCGAAATTGCTTGCGGAAAAAAAAAAAATAACCCACCTATTGTGTTTGTCTTAATTTTCATTTGTTCTTTTGTGTTTAACTTTATTTTTAAGTTTAATAAAAGTTTTAAAGTTTAAACTTGTTTATAAATAAAATAAAAAATAAAAAAGTT
Organism: Artemisia tridentata subsp. tridentata; assembly: GCA_021014915.2. Classification (NCBI taxonomy): domain Eukaryota; kingdom Viridiplantae; phylum Streptophyta; class Magnoliopsida; order Asterales; family Asteraceae; genus Artemisia; species Artemisia tridentata. The sequence continues at coordinate 69,263,141 of CP139505.1, read as the reverse complement.
TGTCTCGAAAACAAAAAAATAAAAATAAAAAAGTTTGCCAAAAACTTGTCAAAACAATGAGCAGTTCTAGTCAAAACAAAGTTGCTATTCGTTGTCAAAATAACACACAGGTTAATGGTTCATGCGAATTGTGTTTTTGGGCTTGTATCTAGTACTGTAGCGAAAGTTCAAAAAAAAAAAAAAAAAAAAAAAAAAAAATTTGCAAACCGCCGGTTCAACTCTCGTAAAAATTAAAGACAGTCCGAACCGATGGTTCAAATCCGAACCGCCTGGTTCAAACTCTTGGTAAATTTTGAACCAGCCCAAACCGACGGTTCAAATTTGAACCGCCGTTACTATAGCAAAAAAATAATAAAAAATAATAAAAAAAAAATTCTTTTTTTTTTTGTGTATTTATTTTTCTCCGTTATTGTTCATAAAAAAAATCTAAAAAAAATTTTAAAAATAATAAATAATATAAAAAAATAATTATAAAAAAAATTTAAAATTTTCTAAAAATAAAATAAATAAATAAATAAATAATTTTAATTGTTTTTGTTTATTTGATTCTATTGCTTAAGTTTTAATTAATTTAGTTTTTCTGTAATAAGTTTAAATGTTTTATGAAATCATTCCTAAAAATGTTTGAACATCACTTTCTTTCTACTTAAACTTGTGTTTTGCATTTTAAAATTTTGTTAATGTGGTACGTCGTAAATAAATAAGAACTTGTTTTTAATAAAAAAATGTTTTGAACTTTGTAGGTATGTTCACTGGAAACCCTCACGAGACTTAACTCGTCCACTCGGGCCACCGAGGGGTTTAAAAGGCTTGTTGCATACGCTAAATGCAACCGTGATGCCTACGAAAGTGAGTTTTAGAATTTTACGTGTTTTTTTTAGTTTAGTTTATTTTTGCAGATTTAATAAGCTCTTGGAGATTGGATGATTGTGGCATTACTCTCTTGATTGGACATGTTTGCTTGGAAGAGAAATCGATTGATCTCGCATACTTAACATCTTATCATATGGATTCGATCGCGATTTCTTAAGCCCGTGAAGTTTCGTTTCTCTCGGTCTTTTCTTATCTTATTTTTCCCTATTTTTCATGCTTTGAAGTTTATTTTTCATATTGAGTATAATGCTTAACTTAAGTGTGGGGGGAAACTAAAATAGGAAAAACTAAACTAGTTTAAATTTTCATATTTTTGGGCCAATTTTTAAAAATTTGTATACTTGTTTTCCCTTAACTTCTAATTGTTTTCGCGCTTATAGGTTAATATATTAGAATAACTAGATCATCCCACTGGTGAAATCGGTAAAATTTTGAAAAATTCGAGATGTGTCCCGATTGACATTGCAATCCATTTTTAGGATCGATAACATTTGCTAGCGCATTTATAACCCTTTACCACTAAATATGTGAGGATTTGAGCCTATTTCATATAGCATATATCTTTTATACTTGAATCTTTTGCTATGAGTGCGCCGGTGATTTTATTTATTCTAGAACTTGTACATGCAAATCATTACCAGACCGCAGTGAGATTACATTCGTATGATATAAGTGTATTCGTGTAACAAAGAGGCACACTTAGGAATTAAACCAAATGGCCTTCCATTTTACATCTAATGATATATTAGCTAGCCACATCGGTTAGTTAACCACCCATATGGACCCATTTGTTAGCGCTCATTTTTAGCGCTAGATACCCTTAGAACACCCTTCGAGCCAATCTTTTCATTTTTGTTACATCCAGAAAAATGCAAAAATATTTTACACTTTAAACCTTAGCCTTACCCTTTGTCAAAGTCTAAACAGTTCATTGATAGTTTCTTGAAATGTTGGATAGTTTTTGATGATTATTGGTTAGCCACACTTTGTCATTTGTGTGTGTCATTCCGATAAAGATGAAGGTGCGCAACTTCTTATTTGTATTTTTGTGGTGTGCTTATGCAAAGTGTGGGGGAGATGTGATGTATGAAGGAGAAAGGTGTTGAAAAAAATTGTGAAAAAAAAATGAATAAGTCATCAAAGAAAATATATATATATATATATATATATATATATATATATATATATATATATATATATATATATTATATATATATATGATGACAATTATAGCCAATGTGCTATATTATTATTATGAAGATGAAGTATGTTTGAGATATCGATTAGCCAATGTGCTAAGACGTGATATACATATATATTTGGTGATCGATATGTGAAGAGGAGAAGATTGTAACTATAATCATTTACGGGTTTGCGGTTTGTTCGGTAACTAGCAACAATGGGTATTAGACTTGACTTTATTTTTCTTTTAAAACCAATTTCATAAATATTCCCATGCCTTATCCTTACCCTTTTCCACTTTGTGAAATTATCAAGTGTATTGACATGTAGTGACCATTCGATTTCTTGAGGAATTAGGTAACGTTGCTAGCGAGCTAGGGCGTGTTTTGGTGACCATCCGTTATGCAAGTAATGTTGTTAGAGAAACAAGGTACGAACTAGTGACCATCCGTTATTTGGTGATGCAAGAATTTGTTGTTAGCGAGCTATTATATTTTGCACAAGATAGTTGCACATAAGTCTAATATAACCCTTAAGCCTAAACGTTGCAACCCGAATAAAGTCCTCTTTAGATGTTTACACTTGGTGCTTACGCCACTTCGGTGGATGTTTGTTTCTTGTACAAGCCTATGGTAATAAACGGATCATGACTGAGCAATATGAGTGTGATTTTCTTATATACTCCTCCAGCAAAAATATATGAGTGATGAGTGAATTATACTTTCATTCCTTTTCGTGAGGTGCTTAGCCATGTTATCAAGCAAGAGAATCCATAGGGTATTGTCAAACATCTCGGTTTTTCACCACTAAAGCTTAAAACGATGAATCGTATCTTGTACTTGTACTTGGTAGATTTGCATCATATTTTATTAATCACTTTTCATACACCATGTGGGATCTATTTTTCTTAATTGCTAGATTTGCTTGAGGGCAAGCAAACCCTTAAGTGTGAGGGAGTGTGCGCTCAATTTTCGCTTATTTATAATTTAAAAAAAAAACCAAAAAGATTTTTTCGATATTTTCAAATTTTTCATAAATTTTTCAAAAAAAAAAAAAAAAAAAAAAAAAAAAAAAAAAAAAAAAAAAAAAAAAAAAAAAAAAAAAACTTTTCATTTTGCCATTTAGATATGCATTTTAATTTTTCTTTTCTTAGATTTGCTTGAGGGCAAGCAAAGTTTAAGTGTGGGGGTATATGATAACGCTCATTTTGTACATATTTTAGTAGCGTTATTCGTATGTTTTTGCATGTTATTTGGTTGTATTTGTGAACATTTTACGCTTAAAAGGTACAAAAGATGTATTCAGGTTCAGGTACAACTATGTCGAAGGAAATAAAGAAAAAGACGAAGAAAAGCTATGAAATCAAGTAAATATTCAAGAAAAGTTCGTCTTCAAAGATATTGAATCGTGCTACGATTAATTCCGATGTTCAAGAGAAAGATGTGAAAATGAAGTCAAGATTAAGTGCCAAAAAGTGTGTTAAAAGATGAAGTTATATAGTTGAAATTCATGTGCAAGAATCAATCTCAACCCAAGGTTCAAAAATCCCAACCCAAGGTTGAAGCTGAAATTCAAACCCAAGGTTCATATCTCAAACCTAAGGTTGAGCAGTCATTTCCAAACCCAAGGTTCAAAAGCCCAACCTGAGGTTCAGCAGACACTCCAGCCGCAGGTTCAAGATCCAAACCGTGGGTTCAGCCACTTAAAGTCTTCCAAAGTTGCATTTAAGTGAAGAATTAAGTGCCATTACTCCAAAGTCCGATCATATACTTCTCATAACTAATATTTCAGCCACTTTATGACCCTTTGTGCCCAAGAAATATGCTTGGTGACCAAGGATTATTCAACTACAAATAAGAGTGTTTGGTTAGGTGTTTTTGTACAACTTTTCTCATACCATAATCTATACCATCTACAACCAATTCTCTTAACCACTTGGAGGATTCTCTCCTACCACTCCCCACCCATTTCTAAAGGTGTTGGGGAGTTGGTTTGGACTACATTAGTAAGACATATGACTTGATCATCCTTACAACATGAGGCTTGATTATAGTTCACACCAATTAAACACCACATACATCACCAACAATCCTTATTACCAAACACCCCTAAGTCATATACTCACAACATGAGGCCGATTTCCAGGAAGGTTTAGGGATGGATGATTTGTATTTTGGTAGTTTCTTTTGGTTGGAATCACATGGTTGGAATTGTAGCACTCGATGCCTTGACTCTAATGTTTTGTATTGTTTCTATTTAAATTCAATCATATTAATGTCTTTACTTATGTTGATAATGAGAATTCCTTTGTGTGTTGTGTTACTTGTTTGATTACTATTATCTCTTTATACTAGTTTGGGGATTATGTAGACTTTCGTGTGAATGATTGAATGACTAGTTGGTTAGAAAAAGTGATTATTTTCATGAGTTTGTTTAAATATAATTCTTGTTCTAAAATTTGTTGATTAAACATTGTTGGATTTAAAGGTTGAAAGGATTTCTAATATTGTTTAATTCCAAGAAGTTGGTGGCCAAAATGGATTGGTATTTGATAATTGACAACTATTAAGTATGCAAGTTTTTAAATGAATTCGGGAATATTTAATCACGAGATTGGGTTGAAAAGACTCGTAAGAATTAATGTAACTAATCAACTTTTTCATACATTTGATAACACAAAGAGCTAGCGTAATGGGATGATGTGTAGGCCGAAAGGACTCACTCGTGAAACTAGTAGAAACATGGATTTTCTTGATATTACCCATTGACTAGAAAACCTTGTGAAAATTGATATGTGCCTTCTATGTTTCACCCAAACATGTTCAACATTCCACCACGATTGGTTACTATTCCTAAACAAGTGTTTGTGTGCTTAAATCATGCTTTTATAATTGCTTTTCTTGTTGGTTTGATCCGTGGCAATCATAACCATCAACTTGTTACTTGCTTAAACAATCAAACAACATTTGAGTACAACCAAGCCTCATGGGACGACCTTGACTTACCAACCCTCTTACTACACACGGACGAGTATACTTGCTCGTATGTGTTCCTAGTTAACCGGTAATTCTTGTATTATAAATTTAAAACCTGGTGGAACGCATCAGGTACCGTGATATATTTAATGGTACCGTCCCTCGGTAACGGTCAAATTTTTTTTACCTATAAATAGTGTACCATTTTACACTTCCAACTTTAGTTTTTCAGTCAGTTTTCTCTAGTCTAATCCCTTCTTAGTTAGATAACTTTCTTTGATCATTTAGAGAGTTTTTCTTTTGTTTAAGAGTGATTCTTTCATCCAACCAAAAGATCACCTTCATTCCTCTATTAGTCCAAGAGAAGAACACAAAGTATCAAGAAGATAAAAGGTGTTAGAATCATTGTGTAGTGCACTTGCATTACTTGTTGTATCTAGACATACATCAAGTTTTCACTGTCTTGTTTAGTCATCTTGTGTGGATCATTGTGATCTTGTAGAGATCAGGGAGATCTTGTGTAGCTTGTGTTGATAGTGATTAGATCGGGTAGATCGTGTGAAGATAGGGTAGATCGTGTAGATCGTGAGGATCGGGTAGATCGTGAGTAGATCGGGTAGATCGAGTGTAGATCATGTGGATCTTGTAGCTTGTTTGATTTGTGAGGATCGGGTAGATCGTGAGTGAGATTGGTACTAGCTAGATTAGTACTCGACATCTAGCTTAGTGTCGAAAAATAATGTAAGCGACGCGGTTTATGTGTTTAGGCCTTAAAACACAAGGTTTGTTATGTTGGGCCATAAAACATAACGGGTTTGGTTGTACCCGAAGAAGAACTCGACATCTAGCTTAGTGTCGGAAAATATTGTAAGCAATGTTGTATGGTTTTCTCCGCCGAGAATGGAGCTTGTTGATTAGTGGAGTAACTCTCGAGTTGGGTACTCGGGGAGTGGAGTAGGGCGAAGAGGAGCTTCGTGACCGAACCACTATAAATCTTCGTCTCCTGTTTGCGCTTTCTTTACTTATCTCTTTACGTTTATTCTTGCATTTACCGCTTTACATTTATACTTTGCATTGCATTTATATCTGTGTGGTTTGTTGCTTATATCATGTTAGTTGTGTTTGTGTCATGGCATGTTATTACTAATATGTCTAAGTTTGGGTTAATGTGACATGCCTTACTTGTTGCTTTATATTATCTCTAGTTCTTGTAAGACTAGTGTGACACTTTTCATATTATGTCACACTTGATCGGGTGTTTGATACAAAAGTTTTTAAGTTTTTAAAATGGAACCATATTCACCCCCCCCCCTCTATGGTTTCCACAATTGGTACCAGAGCCACGTCGCTCAAAATTTTAAAACGAATGGTTTTCAAAATTGAGTACGATCCATGTATCAAATTACCCATGAAGGGGGATAAAATATGAAAAGTATTTAGTTGCTTAATACTTACAAGTTTTGTTGTTAAGGATACTTTGTCATATTAGCTTGAAGGTTTTCTTAAACAATTAAAGAATAGAGTTTGTAAGTGTTCGGTTATGTTTTTAGAACAAGTCGTAAAGTGATGCGGTTTTGAAAGGAGCGTTTGGGACAACTCTTTATTTTATAGTAAATATATGTTTGTAAATGGTTTTTTTCTTAGTCCTAAACATGGAAATGTTACTTAACATATTCTACATGTTCGGTATCTAGTTTACTAAGTTTTACATCTCTTGGTTACGTCGAAACAGAAATTCAGTATGAGACAGAACTGTAACAACAATGGACGGTACCACTAAATATAGGACGGTACCGTTATATTTAACGGTGGTACCGTGGGGTATTTAAAGGTACCGTGTGATGTAGTATTTTTATTCCAAATAAAATGCAACGAATGCGTTTTTCCCGGGTCGTGTCCCAACGAAGGTCGAATTCGAGTTTTTGTGACGTTGCCGAATATGTGTGGTGAATGTGTGTGAAAAGAGAGATGGATGGTGATTTAACACTACGAATAATGAAATATTAAATGAAATCTACAAATTAAGCTAAGAGAACAATTAAACTAAGCACGTAATCCTAAAAACGAAAATTGAATTTAAAAACGTTACGCGACGAAATTTAAAACGTAAATAAAAAGTGATTTTCTAAAATTTAAAAACCTAAAAATATAAAAATAATTTTCCTATATTAAAACTGATAAAAGAAAATTTTTGGAAAAAGAAAAATATTTTTATAACTTTTTATGAATTTTTTATGAATTAAATACTAATTAAAACATTTTAAATAATTTAAAAATATTAAAACACTTTGGAAAAATCTGAAAATTTCTGAGTAATTATAAAATTAAAGAAGCTATCTAGGAAAAATAAGTTCAGACTCTGAATAAGCTTAATTCAGCAAAACAGCCCAAATAGCACTTTGGAAATAAGCACAAGCAGTCCAAAAATTCTCAAAAGCTCAAGGATGATGAAAAGGACTATTTCAAGCTAAATTCAACTCAGAATGATCAAATAAGTTCATGCAATAAGCTGAAAATCTGCTGAACAGCTTATTTTGAGCTCAGATTCAAAATGGCTTTGTGACCTACTTTGCAGCTAAAAATTAAGCTAAACCAGAGCTTATTTGGGGAATCCAGAAGAACAGGTAGAAAGCTTATATGGAAATCTACTCTAAAACCCAAGATGCCCAAAATCTGAGCTTAATAGCTTATCTAAAGAAGGCCTAGAACAAGTGCTAAAAAACACAAAAGCTGTAGCAGTGTTGCAGACCAGATCAGGTAAATGGGTCAATTTTGCAGACCTGTTAAGCTAGTAAAATAAGCTACTAACTGCAAACTAAGCTCAGAATTCTAGAATCTATACTACTAGCTACTGAGAATATCAAAACTCATGCAATTAACTCAAAAGAATAAGCCAATAAAGAGCAATCAACTAACTGATTTGAACAGATCTAGTGCAGGTCTGCACAAAATCACTTCTGTTGCAGCAGTGGTGAAGTATTGCGCTAAACTCTATCAAAACTTAACGAAACAGTATGAAACTGAAATCCACACTTAATCTACTATCTAGGGCCTATTTGATCAGAAACTAAGGCCAAATAAGCTCTAGCTTCTTACAAGCTTATATGGGCAGTAGTGATCCTATACTTACACTAGTAAACCTAAGTACCTCAAAACAATCAAATAATCTAAACACTAATCAGAAACAATGAAATTAACCTCAATTGATCTCAATCAAACTTGAACAAGTTGCAAATGAACAGTGTAAGAGCTTCTATACCTCAGACACACCTATTGCCAAACACCCCATTAAATTCAACTTTTGCAATTTAAAACTAGGAACTGCAAGCTTAAGCTACACTACTGATTATCAACTAAATATCTAACCTATTTAGCCACTAAAAAGCAATCTCTAATCGACATAAGCACTTAAATAAGCAGTTACTCAATTAAACTAGTAATGAGATAAAATCAAGCTTACAAGTGATGAAGATGTGAAAACAGTTCTGATTCAAAGAACTTAAACCCAGGCTCATCAGTAGCCAAAAACACACCCAATAAGCTCCTTAGATCCAGCTTAATCTTCCTGAGCTTATTTTGACCCAAACAGTTGACTTTTCTGTTGACTTTCTGATTTTTTGAGATAAGAACAAACTAAAAACTACCAAAAGCTTACACTAAGCTATTAAGCTTATATAAGCTTATACAATTGATAAATCAGCTTATTGAAGCTGGAATTTCTGAATATTTTTTTGTGCTTTTGAATATTCGTAAATATTTTTGAATTTTTGAAATATAAAACACTAATAAGAGAAAAACTTTTGATAAACTAAATTTATAAAATATAAGCTGACAAAGCAAGAGTAAATAAGCTGAGTTGAGATTAAAAACAAGCTAAGAGATACAAATTTAAAGAAAACTAAAACTGAATTTCATTAATCAAACTTGAAGTTACAACTGAAAACTTGAAAATACAACTGAAATATAACGATTACACTACGAAAGCATTAAATTGACAAGAATAAAATTGGCAACAATTTTCTAAAGCGTGAAAATTGGACAAAACTAACTAATGAAGAGAGCTCCCTATTTATAGGCATCAACTGAAGCTTCCAGGCTTGCCAGGTCACCAATCCGTGTGCATTTGAGCTCTTATCAACCCTTAATCATTTCTTGGACGCCAATCTTGGAACCTTAGCCCTTGGATCAATTTCCATGAGGTGTTCGGTCCAATGAAATGCCGCCACGTAGCCATTCGTGCGTGTTCTGTGCTTTCTGACACTCTGGCACCCAATGATTAGACATTATTGCCCTTAATTGTAGTAAAATTGATGTACGGGTAACTAGGGTTCATGGTTACTATGTCATCTGGGTAAATTGGGGTTTTTTTATTACGCGGGTGTGTTTGGGTATTTTTTTTATTATAATTTGATTGTTTTTGACCCTGAGTTAATTTTTTTGATCGGGCGATAGTAGTGTGGATCGGGTTGGGTTTTTATTTAGAAAGAACAACGGGCTCGGGTAAAATGGTTTTGGGCTTGGATTGTTTTTGGGATTGGATTTGGACTTTAAGGTAAATCCGGATATAAGGGTTAAATGAGGATAGGATTTTTAGAATAAAATTTAAGGACCAAAAGTGCATCTTCTAAAATTCCAAGGATTTATTCTGCCAATTTTCCAAAGTTGATCCAAGGGCTTCTTTGGTCAAATGATGATTCTTCAAAGGTTGACTTTGACTTTTTGCTTCCCGGCATCGGCTGTAAATATCTCTTCCATATCTCGTGCTCGTTTTCCCGGTTTTTGCTTGATTTTGTCCCTTTTTCATGATATCCGTACCTACACACAAACAAACATAAAAACACAAATATCTTTGGCATTTGGGTTAGTTTTTGGTCGTTTTGGTCTTAATTTGGCAAATAAAGGTATGTGAATAAGCACATACCAAATTCCCCCAGACTAAGCTATTGCAATGTCCTCATGCAATGTTATAAAAACATGTTTTTGAAACCGAAAATTTCCAATCTCTTTTTACTAACTTTGAGAAGTAGCAAAATTTTCAAAAGAGATTAAGAAATCTTAAGTTCTAAAAACTCCCCGATTTTCCTTTTTATTATATTTTTGTATTTTTCTCATAATTCATGTGACGGCTTTGTTGACAATCATTATCTTTCGATAACTTTTAGGGTCATCGAGTAGGAAACACGACTCATAAAGAAGTGACCATACGGATAAAATTCGTCGTCCCTGATTTTTCACGAGCCCCCAAACTAAGCTTAAAAACGAAATCATTGTTATTTACAAGTTAGATTGCCGACACTACTCATAAAAGCTAATTGTGTATTACTTCTCGTTCCCAAATTCCTATTTTCCTCTATTTATTTTATTTTTGGTGAGAAATGAATTTCTTCATACTCTCGTTTTGATAATTTTTAGTCCGATAAAGATACCTAGTTTAGATGCTATGTAGTTTCCAAACTTTCCCTCGAAAACCGTTGCATACAAAAATGAGGTCCACATCAAGGTCTCTGATTTAACACGATTTTGAGGATATCCCTTTTATATACGACCAAAATAACTCATCTACGAGTCCAGAGACAGAAGCTTTTATTAGGATATCCCCGGAGTCGAAGTTTGGCATTATAACACTTTATCTACATATTCAAGCACATTAACGTATTTAATCCTTGGCCCTTTATAACAATCACAACATCGGTTGCGAGCCGGCAAGATGTGATAGTCTATTATGACCTTGGAATTTTTCCTCTGCCTTTATTAGAAGTCTACAACATCGGCTGCGAACCGGCAAGATGTAGAAAACTTTTTATGGCTTTGGATTATTATTATACATTATCATATTCATTAATTATTTGTGTTGCCAAACCCCAAGTCCTACGGCTTTTATAACAATCCCAACATCGGTTGTGAGCCGGCAAGATGGAATAGTCTATTACACCGTAACACTGACAGTACCTTGATGTGTACCCAACTTTCATAAGCAAGGACTCTCTAAGGAAGAAATAAAAACTAATTATCGCCAAAACCAAAATACCTTTAATTATTCCTAGATTACTATTATTGGGTGAAACAAGCTTATGGGAACAAAAAGCCACAAATAACTTCGATGAGCTCTAAAGAGATCCAACTACTCCACGTTTAGCAATCTAACTTATAAACAACTCTATCATTTCTCGTTCTTCGCAAATTTAAAATCTTAAATAATAAGATCCGCGAATGCTTAGCCTTATAATCAAGCCATGCGTATATAAAGTAAAATACGGGAACTTGCAAACTCTTTAAAAAGAATTCGCATTTTATAGCTCCTTGTGTAAAAGACTAGCACAAGCTTATAGATTATAAAAGGTTAAGGGAACAAGCTAGGGCTCAACACGCTCGATCAAGTCAGAATTTTATTCCTACTCTCACCAGCGGAAAGTCAACAAAAATGTCAAAACTTATTATATTTTTGCAAAAAATTTTAAATTTTTCTCATTTTTTTGGATTTTTTTCAATTTTGGAGGAAAAAAAAACGGGGTTGCATGAGTAAACAGCAATAATGCAATGCAAAAATCGAATCGAAAGATGACCCCCCCTAGACTAAAACGAGACATTTTCCTCAATGTCTTAAAGGTACGGGTATCCCTACAAAAATCTAAGGCCGTTTATTAATTATGCCAAAAGATAGATGTAAAACGATAAGATTTTAGGATATCGGATAAGCAACGGATGATGAATACTCGAGTGGAGAGAAGTAAACTATGAGCATGAGAGTCTTCAATCATCGGGCAATCCTGGACACATCACAGAAAACACGAAACACAAGAAATGGAAGAGGAAGCCCTCCTCACGTTTTATTAGAAAAGAGAAAAGAAGATAGAATGATAAGCATGGGGTGTCTCCCACGAAGCGCTTGTTTTTGGTAACCGAGTCACATGAGCTTGACTCGACCCCGAATTTAATTGTCCTTGGGGGAGCATGTGGAAAAGACAATCTCCATCAGACTTTCGTTCAAGATGTTTGGATAAACACTGAAGCATACGAAAGTTCCACTCCGATGAGATACCCACGGTATTTTTAGAAAGAAGAACTAGAAATGGTGATACCGGGGTCAAAGATGGTATCCTCACTCCCGACGGAGTGAAAGATAGGAGAAGTCACAGCATAGGTGATGAAGAGCATAAAGATTTTGATAATGATCATGAAATACTCTTCATCATTATCAGAAATTTTGTCAAAAGTCTCGGGCGGGAGGGTCTGGATTAAATCTTCAATCGGTAAATACTTATGAGAAAGTACACCTCCCCCCAGACTAGAATCATCCTCAAGATCAAAATAGAATTGATCGTATTCCGGAGGAGATAGCAAAAGAGAGAGTTCATCGGAGAACTCCTCATGATAATGATCATTCATATCAAAGAGAAATGAATCATATTCGGGAGGAGAGATATAAGTATGAGAAGTGGTACTGCCACTACTCGTCTCCTCTGAATGATCAATATCAAAGTGGAAGGCTTCAAAAGCCGGAAGAGAAAAATCAGGACGAGAAGTAGGATTGCCACTACTCTCCTCGGCCGTATCAAACAGAAAATTCTCATATTCGGGCAAAGCATCCTCGAGCTCGAGCTCTGGAGGATCTGATGACTTTTCTTCAAAAATGACTTCTTTAATTTCTTCCGGGGGAAGGGAAAGTGACGGTTCATCAGATATCTCCTTTTCTGATAACGGAGCATCTCCCCCCAGATCACTATCAGCCTCAACAATTTCCGGCGAAATTGGAGCATCATCGGCAAGAAAAACATCGACCTCTTCCAAGAGAGAATTACTTCCCTCAACCAGTGTGAGAGAAAGGGAAGAGTCGGAAATGATAAGTTCTGACGACGGAGTGGGATTGCCACTCGGAGGAGGAATCGACGTTTGAACTTTTAATACTTCAGAAGGTTCATCCTCATCACTCTCATCAGAGTCTGAATAGTAAAAGGTGTGAGGATGACCTGGTCCTTGTTGATATTGACAATTATTGTCAAGGACCTCGACACGTGCACTCACTACGGAATTATAATCGGAATAACGATCACTCATCACAGTGGTAGAGTTATAATGAACTTCAGCGTCCCACTGATAATGATGATGTGTCATATTCTCGATCAAATCATATGCTTCTTGAGGAGTTTTCCGCATGAGGTTTCCACCGGCTGCCACCACAATTTTGTCTTGATCAATCGGAGTTATGCCATTATAAAAGGTTAGGATTTGATCAAGAAGCAAAATTTTATGATCAGGACATTTCTGCAATAACGATTTAAATCTCTCCCAAGCTTCAAATACGGACTCCATGGGCAATTGTCGGAAATTCAGAATGTCTTTCCTAAGCTGTACCATTTTAGAACGTGGAAAGTATTTTGAAAGAAACTTGACGAACATCTCTTCCCATGAATGAATTGAGTGGGTTTTAAGGGTATAAAACCACAATTCAGCATTGTGGGATAAAGAGAATGGAAAGAGATTTAAACGGATGTTATCAAAAGAAATTCCATTTTGCTTTATGGATTGAGTGATAGATATGAACTTGTTTAGGTGCTCGTTTGCATCCTCATCTCGAAATCCGTGAAATTGGAAATTTTTCCGGATCAGTCGAACCATATGATTTTTTAATTTGAAATCGGTTCCCGGAACTGATGTAGGAGTGATCGGTCCTCCTCTACCGATCGGTGTCGGACGATAAAAATCCTCCATGGTCCGAGGATCATGGGGATGAGATGGTGGAAAATCGATCATTGTGGAGAATCAAACAATGAGAGGGTAGAAAGAGAAGAATTAAACATTTAAGAGGATACCGAAGAATATTTTTGGATTTTTAAATTTAGAAACATGGAAAATCTCAAAATAAATTTGAAAAGAAAAATCTTTTTGGATTTTTATATTAAGGAAACATTAGAATTATTATATTTTTGGTGATCGCTCGATCAACCGTACTCGTTTCTTTCAAAACTACGCGCAGCGTGGCGGAGAAGCAAAGGTCCACTCGAAGGTGATTAAAAACCCGCCTCTTTCGGTCTGCAATTTAATGTCAAGACCATCCTTAAACCCCGTGTATAGGTTGTAGCAAAGAAATAATCCGAGTAACGTTTAATTTCACGATCTCTTTTGTTGTTTATTTCGGAATGGTTTACAACACTTTTCAGAAAAAGTGAGGTTATATTATTGGTATTTTTTTTTGAAAACACTTTAGGAAAAGTGTTTTATTTTTATTTTTTTTTGTATTTTTATCTTTCTTTTTATAAAAACGAGAAACTTCCGAGGAAGGGTCTTCAAAACACGATCCAACGAACGAAATTTAAACTCTTCTCAAGCCTTCCCCGGCAGCGGCGCCATTTTTTTTTGATGTAGTATTTTTATTCCAAAGAAAATGCAACGAATGCGTTTTCCCCGGGTCGTGTCCCAACGAAGGTCGAATTCGAGTTTTTGTGACGTTGCCGAATATGTGTGGTGAATGTGTGTGAAAAGAGAGATGGATGGTGATTTAACACTACGAATAATGAAATATTAAATGAAATCTACAAATTAAGCTAAGAGAACAATTAAACTAAGCACGTAATCCTAAAAACGAAAATTGAATTTAAAAACGTTACGCGACGAAATTTAAAACGTAAATAAAAAGTGATTTTCTAAAATTTAAAACCTAAAAATATAAAAATAATTTTCCTATATTAAAACTGATAAAAGAAAATTTTTGGAAAAAGAAAAATATTTTTTTAACTTTTTATGAATTTTTTATGAATTAAATACTAATTAAAACAATTTAAATAATTTAAAAATATTAAAACACTTTGGAAAAATCTGAAAATTTCTGAGTAATTATAAAATTAAAGAAGCTATCTAGGAAAAATAAGTTCAGACTCTGAATAAGCTTAATTCAGCAAAACAGCCCAAATAGCACTTTGGAAATAAGCACAAGCAGTCCAAAAATTCTCAAAAGCTCAAGGATGATTAAAAGGACTATTTCAAGCTAAATTCAACTCAAAATGATCAAATAAGTTCATGCAATAAGCTGAAAATCTGCTGAACAGCTTATTTTGAGCTCAGATTCAAAATGGCTTTGTGACCTACTTTGCAGCTAAAAATTAAGCTAAACCAGAGCTTATTTGGGGAATCCAGAAGAACAGGTAGAAAGCTTATATGGAAATCTACTCTAAAACCCAAGATGCCCAAAATCTGAGCTTAATAGCTTATCTAAAGAAGGCCTAGAACAAGTGCTAAAAAACACAAAAGCTGTAGCAGTGTTGCAGACCAGATCAGGTAAATGGGTCAATTTTGCAGACCTGTTAAGCTAGTAAAATAAGCTACTAACTGCAAACTAAGCTCAGAATTCTAGAATCTATACTACTAGCTACTGAGAATATCAAAACTCATGCAATTAACTCAAAAGAATAAGCCAATAAAGAGCAATCAACTAACTGATTTGAACAGATCTAGTGCAGGTCTGCACAAAATCACTTATGTTGCAGCAGTGGTGAAGTATTGCGCTAAACTCTATCAAAACTTAACGAAACAGTATGAAACTGAAATCCACACTTAATCTACTATCTAGGGCCTATTTGATCAGAAACTAAGGCCAAATAAGCTCTAGCTTCTTACAAGCTTATATGGGCAGTAGTGATCCTATACTTACACTAGTAAACCTAAGTACCTCAAAACAATCAAATAATCTAAACACTAATCAGAAACAATGAAATTAACCTCAATTGATCTCAATCAAACTTGAACAAGTTGCAAATGAACAGTGTAAGAGCTTCTATACCTCAGACACACCTATTGCCAAACACCCCATTAAATTCAACTTTTGCAATTTAAAACTAGGAACTGCAAGCTTAAGCTACACTACTGATTATCAACTAAATATCTAACCTATTTAGCCACTAAAAAGCAATCTCTAATCGACATAAGCACTTAAATAAGCAGTTACTCAATTAAACTAGTAATGAGATAAAATCAAGCTTACAAGTGATGAAGATGTGAAAACAGTTCTGATTCAAAGAACTTAAACCCAGGCTCATCAGTAGCCAAAAACACACCCAATAAGCTCCTTAGATCCAGCTTAATCTTCCTGAGCTTATTTTGACCCAAACAGTTGACTTTTCTGTTGACTTTCTGATTTTTTGAGATAAGAACAAACTAAAAACTACCAAAAGCTTACACTAAGCTATTAAGCTTATATAAGCTTATACAATTGATAAATCAGCTTATTGAAGCTGGAATTTCTGAATATTTTTGTGCTTTTGAATATTCGTAAATATTTTTGAATTTTTGAAATATAAAACACTAATAAGAGAAAAACTTTTGATAAACTAAATTTATAAAATATAAGCTGACAAAGCAAGAGTAAATAAGCTGAGTTGAGATTAAAAACAAGCTAAGAGATACAAATTTAAAGAAAACTAAAACTGAATTTCATTAATCAAACTTGAAGTTACAACTGAAAACTTGAAAATACAACTGAAATATAACGATTACACTACGAAAGCATTAAATTGACAAGAATAAAATTGGCAACAATTTTCTAAAGCGTGAAAATTGGACAAAACTAACTAATGAAGAGAGCTCCCTATTTATAGGCATCAACTGAAGCTTCCAGGCTTGCCAGGTCACCAATCCGTGTGCATTTGAGCTCTTATCAACCCTTAATCATTTCTTGGACGCCAATCTTGCAACCTTAGCCCTTGGATCAATTTCCATGAGGTGTTCGGTCCAATGAAATGCCGCCACGTAGCCATTCGTGCGTGTTATGTGCTTTCTGACACTCTGGCACCCAATGATTAGACATTATTGCCCTTAATTGTAGTAAAATTGATGTACGGGTAACTAGGGTTCATGGTTACTATGTCATCTGGGTAAATTGGGGTTTTTTTATTACGCGGGTGTGTTTGGGTATTTTTTTTATTATAATTTGATTGTTTTTGACCCTGAGTTAATTTTGTTGATCGGGCGATAGTAGTGTGGATCGGGTTGGGTTTTTATTTAGAAAGAACAACGGGCTCGGGTAAAATGGTTTTGGGCTTGGATTGTTTTTGGGATTGGATTTGGACTTTAAGGTAAATCCGGATATAAGGGTTAAATGAGGATAGGATTTTTAGAATAAAATTTAAGGACCAAAAGTGCATCTTCTAAAATTCCAAGGATTTATTCTGCCAATTTTCCAAAGTTGATCCAAGGGCTTCTTTGGTCAAATGATGATTCTTCAAAGGTTGACTTTGACTTTTTGCTTCCCGGCATCGGCTGTAAATATCTCTTCCATATCTCGTGCTCGTTTTCCCGGTTTTTGCTTGATTTTGTCCCTTTTTCATGATATCCGTACCTACACACAAACAAACATAAAAACACAAATATCTTTGGCATTTGGGTTAGTTTTTGGTCGTTTTGGTCTTAATTTGGCAAATAAAGGTATGTGAATAAGCACATACCAAATTCCCCCAGACTAAGCTATTGCAATGTCCTCATGCAATGTTATAAAAACATGTTTTTGAAACCGAAAATTTCCAATCTCTTTTTACTAACTTTGAGAAGTAGCAAAATTTTCAAAAGAGATTAAGAAATCTTAAGTTCTAAAAACTCCCCGATTTTCCTTTTTATTATATTTTTGTATTTTTCTCATAATTCATGTGACGGCTTTGTTGACAATCATTATCTTTCGATAACTTTTAGGGTCATCGAGTAGGAAACACGACTCATAAAGAAGTGACCATACGGATAAAATTCGTCGTCCCTGATTTTTCACGAGCCCCCAAACTAAGCTTAAAAACGAAATCATTGTTATTTACAAGTTAGATTGCCGACACTACTCATAAAAGCTAATTGTGTATTACTTCTCGTTCCCAAATTCCTATTTTCCTCTATTTATTTTATTTTTGGTGAGAAATGAATTTCTTCATACTCTCGTTTTGATAATTTTTAGTCCGATAAAGATACCTAGTTTAGATGCTATGTAGTTTCCAAACTTTCCCTCGAAAACCGTTGCATACAAAAATGAGGTCCACATCAAGGTCTCTGATTTAACACGATTTTGAGGATATCCCTTTTATATACGACCAAAATAACTCATCTACGAGTCCAGAGACAGAAGCTTTTATTAGGATATCCCCGGAGTCGAAGTTTGGCATTATAACACTTTATCTACATATTCAAGCACATTAACGTATTTAATCCTTGGCCCTTTATAACAATCACAACATCGGTTGCGAGCCGGCAAGATGTGATAGTCTATTATGACCTTGGAATTTTTCCTCTGCCTTTATTAGAAGTCTACAACATCGGCTGCGAACCGGCAAGATGTAGAAAACTTTTTATGGCTTTGGATTATTATTATACATTATCATATTCATTAATTATTTGTGTTGCCAAACCCCAAGTCCTACGGCTTTTATAACAATCCCAACATCGGTTGTGAGCCGGCAAGATGGAATAGTCTATTACACCGTAACACTGACAGTACCTTGATGTGTACCCAACTTTCATAAGCAAGGACTCTCTAAGGAAGAAATAAAAACTAATTATCGCCAAAACCAAAATACCTTTAATTATTCCTAGATTACTATTATTGGGTGAAACAAGCTTATGGGAACAAAAAGCCACAAATAACTTCGATGAGCTCTAAAGAGATCCAACTACTCCACGTTTAGCAATCTAACTTATAAACAACTCTATCATTTCTCGTTCTTCGCAAATTTAAAATCTTAAATAATAAGATCCGCGAATGCTTAGCCTTATAATCAAGCCATGCGTATATAAAGTAAAATACGGGAACTTGCAAACTCTTTAAAAAGAATTCGCATTTTATAGCTCCTTGTGTAAAAGACTAGCACAAGCTTATAGATTATAAAAGGTTAAGGGAACAAGCTAGGGCTCAACACGCTCGATCAAGTCAGAATTTTATTCCTACTCTCACCAGCGGAAAGTCAACAAAAATGTCAAAACTTATTATATTTTTGCAAAAAATTTTAAATTTTTCTCATTTTTTTGGATTTTTTTCAATTTTGGAGGAAAAAAAAACGGGGTTGCATGAGTAAACGGCAATAATGCAATGCAAAAATCGAATCGAAAGATGACCCCCCTAGACTAAAACGAGACATTTTCCTCAATGTCTTAAAGGTACGGGTATCCCTACAAAAATCTAAGGCCGTTTATTAATTATGCCAAAAGATAGATGTAAAACGATAAGATTTTAGGATATCGGATAAGCAACGGATGATGAATACTCGAGTGGAGAGAAGTAAACTATGAGCATGAGAGTCTTCAATCATCGGGCAATCCTGGACACATCACAGAAAACACGAAACACAAGAAATGGAAGAGGAAGCCCTCCTCACGTTTTATTAGAAAAGAGAAAAGAAGATAGAATGATAAGCATGGGGTGTCTCCCACGAAGCGCTTGTTTTTGGTAACCGAGTCACATGAGCTTGACTCGACCCCGAATTTAATTGTCCTTGGGGGAGCATGTGGAAAAGACAATCTCCATCAGACTTTCGTTCAAGATGTTTGGATAAACACTGAAGCATACGAAAGTTCCACTCCGATGAGATACCCACGGTATTTTTAGAAAGAAGAACTAGAAATGGTGATACCGGGGTCAAAGATGGTATCCTCACTCCCGACGGAGTGAAAGATAGGAGAAGTCACAGCATAGGTGATGAAGAGCATAAAGATTTTGATAATGATCATGAAATACTCTTCATCATTATCAGAAATTTTGTCAAAAGTCTCGGGCGGGAGGGTCTGGATTAAATCTTCAATCGGTAAATACTTATGAGAAAGTACACCTCCCCCCAGACTAGAATCATCCTCAAGATCAAAATAGAATTGATCGTATTCCGGAGGAGATAGCAAAAGAGAGAGTTCATCGGAGAACTCCTCATGATAATGATCATTCATATCAAAGAGAAATGAATCATATTCGGGAGGAGAGATATAAGTATGAGAAGTGGTACTGCCACTACTCGTCTCCTCTGAATGATCAATATCAAAGTGGAAGGCTTCAAAAGCCGGAAGAGAAAAATCAGGACGAGAAGTAGGATTGCCACTACTCTCCTCGGCCGTATCAAACAGAAAATTCTCATATTCGGGCAAAGCATCCTCGAGCTCGAGCTCTGGAGGATCTGATGACTTTTCTTCAAAAATGACTTCTTTAATTTCTTCCGGGGGAAGGGAAAGTGACGGTTCATCAGATATCTCCTTTTCTGATAACAGAACATCTCCCCCCAGATCACTATCAGCCTCAACAATTTCCGACGAAATTGGAGCATCATCGGCAAGAAAAACATCGACCTCTTCCAAGAGAGAATTACTTCCCTCAACCAGTGTGAGAGAAAGGGAAGAGTCGGAAATGATAAGTTCTGACGACGGAGTGGGATTGCCACTCGGAGGAGGAATCGACGTTTGAACTTTTAATACTTCAGAAGGTTCATCCTCATCACTCTCATCAGAGTCTGAATAGTAAAAGTTGTGAGGATGACCTGGTCCTTGTTGATATTGACAATTATTGTCAAGGACCTCGACACGTGCACTCACTACGGAATTATAATCGGAATAACGATCACTCATCACAGTGGTAGAGTTATAATGAACTTCAGCGTCCCACTGATAATGATGATGTGTCATATTCTCGATCAAATCATATGCTTCTTGAGGAGTTTTCCGCATGAGGTTTCCACCGGCTGCCACCACAATTTTGTCTTGATCAATCGGAGTTATGCCATTATAAAAGGTTAGGATTTGATCAAGAAGCAAAATTTTATGATCAGGACATTTCTGCAATAACGATTTAAATCTCTCCCAAGCTTCAAATACGGACTCCATGGGCAATTGTCGGAAATTCAGAATGTCTTTCCTAAGCTGTACCATTTTAGAACGTGGAAAGTATTTTGAAAGAAACTTGACGAACATCTCTTCCCATGAATGAATTGAGTGGGTTTTAAGGGTATAAAACCACGATTCAGCATTGTGGGATAAAGAGAATGGAAAGAGATTTAAACGGATGTTATCAAAAGAAATTCCATTTTGCTTTATGGATTGAGTGATAGATATGAACTTGTTTAGGTGCTCGTTTGCATCCTCATCTCGAAATCCGTGAAATTGGCAATTTTGCCGGATCAGTCGAACCATATGATTTTTCAATTTGAAATCGGTTCCCGGAACTGATGTAGGAGTGATCGGTCCTCCTCTACCGATCGGTGTCGGACGATAAAAATCCTCCATGGTCCGAGGATCATGGGGATGAGATGGTGGAAAATCGATCATTGTGGAGAATCAAACAATGAGAGGGTAGAAAGAGAAGAATTAAACATTTAAGAGGATACCGAAGAATATTTTTGGATTTTTAAATTTAGAAACATGGAAAATCTCAAAATAAATTTGAAAAGAAAAATCTTTTTGGATTTTTATATTAAGGAAACATTAGAATTATTATATTTTTGGTGATCGCTCGATCAACCGTACTCGTTTCTTTCAAAACTACGCGCAGCGTGGCGGAGAAGCAAAGGTCCACTCGAAGGTGATTAAAAACCCGCCTCTTTCGGTCTGCAATTTAATGTCAAGACCATCCTTAAACCCCGTGTATAGGTTGTAGCAAAGAAATAATCCGAGTAACGTTTAATTTCACGATCTCTTTTGTTGTTTATTTCGGAATGGTTTACAACACTTTTCAGAAAAAGTGAGGTTATATTATTGGTATTTTTTTTTGAAAACACTTTAGGAAAAGTGTTTTATTTTTATTTTTTTTGTATTTTTATCTTTCTTTTTATAAAAACGAGAAACTTCCGAGGAAGGGTCTTCAAAACACGATCCAACGAACGAAATTCAAACTCTTCTCAAGCCCTCCCCGGCAGCGGCGCCATTTTTTTTTGATGTAGTATTTTTATTCCAAAGAAAATGCAACGAATGCGTTTTCCCCGGGTCGTGTCCCAACGAAGGTCGAATTCGAGTTTTTGTGACGTTGCCGAATATGTGTGGTGAATGTGTGTGAAAAGAGAGATGGATGGTGATTTAACACTACGAATAATGAAATATTAAATGAAATCTACAAATTAAGCTAAGAGAACAATTAAACTAAGCACGTAATCCTAAAAACGAAAATTGAATTTAAAAACGTTACGCGACGAAATTTAAAACGTAAATAAAAAGTGATTTTCTAAAATTTAAAACCTAAAAATATAAAAATAATTTTCCTATATTAAAACTGATAAAAGAAAATTTTTGGAAAAAGAAAAATATTTTTTTAACTTTTTATGAATTTTTTATGAATTAAATACTAATTAAAACAATTTAAATGATTTAAAAATATTAAAACACTTTGGAAAAATCTGAAAATTTCTGAGTAATTATAAAATTAAAGAAGCTATCTAGGAAAAATAAGTTCAGACTCTGAATAAGCTTAATTCAGCAAAACAGCCCAAATAGCACTTTGGAAATAAGCACAAGCAGTCCAAAAATTCTCAAAAGCTCAAGGATGATTAAAAGGACTATTTCAAGCTAAATTCAACTCAAAATGATCAAATAAGTTCATGCAATAAGCTGAAAATCTGCTGAACAGCTTATTTTGAGCTCAGATTCAAAATGGCTTTGTGACCTACTTTGCAGCTAAAAATTAAGCTAAACCAGAGCTTATTTGGGGAATCCAGAAGAACAGGTAGAAAGCTTATATGGAAATCTACTCTAAAACCCAAGATGCCCAAAATCTGAGCTTAATAGCTTATCTAAAGAAGGCCTAGAACAAGTGCTAAAAAACACAAAAGCTGTAGCAGTGTTGCAGACCAGATCAGGTAAATGGGTCAATTTTGCAGACCTGTTAAGCTAGTAAAATAAGCTACTAACTGCAAACTAAGCTCAGAATTCTAGAATCTATACTACTAGCTACTGAGAATATCAAAACTCATGCAATTAACTCAAAAGAATAAGCCAATAAAGAGCAATCAACTAACTGATTTGAACAGATCTAGTGCAGGTCTGCACAAAATCACTTCTGTTGCAGCAGTGGTGAAGTATTGCGCTAAACTCTATCAAAACTTAACGAAACAGTATGAAACTGAAATCCACACTTAATCTACTATCTAGGGCCTATTTGATCAGAAACTAAGGCCAAATAAGCTCTAGCTTCTTACAAGCTTATATGGGCAGTAGTGATCCTATACTTACACTAGTAAACCTAAGTACCTCAAAACAATCAAATAATCTAAACACTAATTAGAAACAATGAAATTAACCTCAATTGATCTCAATCAAACTTGAACAAGTTGCAAATGAACAGTGTAAGAGCTTCTATACCTCAGACACACCTATTGCCAAACACCCCATTAAATTCAACTTTTGCAATTTAAAACTAGGAACTGCAAGCTTAAGCTACACTACTGATTATCAACTAAATATCTAACCTATTTAGCCACTAAAAAGCAATCTCTAATCTACATAAGCACTTAAATAAGCAGTTACTCAATTAAACTAGTAATGAGATAAAATCAAGCTTACAAGTGATGAAGATGTGAAAACAGTTCTGATTCAAAGAACTTAAACCCAGGCTCATCAGTAGCCAAAAACACACCCAATAAGCTCCTTAGATCCAGCTTAATCTTCCTGAGCTTATTTTGTCCCAAACAGTTGACTTTTCTGTTGACTTTCTGATTTTTTGAGATAAGAACAAACTAAAAACTACCAAAAGCTTACACTAAGCTATTAAGCTTATATAAACTTATACAATTGATAAATCAGCTTATTGAAGCTGGAATTTCTGAATATTTTTGTGCTTTTGAATATTCGTAAATATTTTTGAATTTTTGAAATATAAAACACTAATAAGAGAAAAACTTTTGATAAACTAAATTTATAAAATATAAGCTGACAAAGCAAGAGTAAATAAGCTGAGTTGAGATTAAAAACAAGCTAAGAGATACAAATTTAAAGAAAACTAAAACTGAATTTCATTAATCAAACTTGAAGTTACAACTGAAAACTTGAAAATACAACTGAAATATAACGATTACACTACGAAAGCATTAAATTGACAAGAATAAAATTGGCAACAATTTTCTAAAGCGTGAAAATTGGACAAAACTAACTAATGAAGAGAGCTCCCTATTTATAGGCATCAACTGAAGCTTCCAGGCTTGCCAGGTCACCAATCCGTGCGGATTTGAGCTCTTATCAACCCTTGATCATTTCTTGGACGCCAATCTTGCAACCTTAGCCCTTGGATCAATTTCCATGAGGTGTTCGGTCCAATGAAATGCCGCCACGTAGCCATTCGTGCGTGTTCTGTGCTTTCTGACACTCTGGCACCCAATGATTAGACATTATTGCCCTTAATTGTAGTAAAATTGATGTACGGGTAACTAGGATTCATGGTTACTGTGTCATCTGGGTAAATTGGGGTTTTTTTATTACGCGGGTGTGTTTGGGTTTTTTTTATTTATTATAATTTGATTGTTTTTTACCCTGAGTTAATTTTGTTGACCGGGTGATAGTAGTGTGGATCAGGTTGGGTTTTTATTTAGAAAGAACAACGGGCTCGGGTAAAATGGTTTTGGGCTTAGATTGTTTTTGGGATTGGATTTGGACTTTAAGGTAAATCCGGATATAAGGGTTAAATGAGGATAGGATTTTTAGAATAAAATTTAAGGACCAAAAGTGCATCTTCTAAAATTCCAAGGATTTATTCTGCCAATTTTCCAAAGTTGATCCAAGGGCTTCTTTGGTCAAATGATGATTCTTCAAAGGTTGACTTTGACTTTTTGCTTCCCGGCATCGGCTGTAAACATCTCTTCCATATCTCGTGCTCGTTTTCCCGGTTTTTGCTTGATTTTGTCCCTTTTTCACGATATCCGTACCTACACACAAACAAACAAAAAAACACAAATATCTTTGGCATTTGGGTTAGTTTTTGGTCGTTTTGGTCTTAATTTGGCAAATAAAGGTATGTGAATAAGCACATACCACCGTGCATATGTCTGTCTGTTTTCAGAATTGGGTCATTTTCATAAATTCGTATAAAATCAACCGTAAGTCCATAGGAGTCGTGCCCTCTATCGTTTTAAACGTAATTGAGTCTATTTTAATTTAAAAATATCTTTATGAATTGTTTCTAAATGAAAATATATTAGAGTCCTTGATTTGCAACGAAAGATCTTTTTAGTTATGCCGTTTGCGCAATTTTTGGCCAAAATGAAAAAGGGCGTTTCAACTTTTGAACATTGATGTATTTTCAAAGTGACTTGGTAAAAATCTTTGAAATGGGGAGGAAACCAATTCGTTTAAAATAAAATAAATAAAGTCATGCTAGGTATACATTGTTATACTTAATACACAAAACGACGATAAGTATTTTTGTGTGTTATGCTAACTGGTTATTTGTTTTTCTTTGTGTCCTATTATTGTTAGTTAAAAATTTTTTAGTGCTTATAGTTATCTTTAGTTGAGCTAATTATATCTATAATCACAAGTGTTTTACATGCCTTGTTGCTATGTGTTGATTATTAGTTTTTCGGTTTATGCATCAATAGGACTTAGACTAGACTTCTTGCACTAAGTTGCGTAATTGATTTTGCATTGCATATAGGCATAGACCACTTTTCTTGCATATTTGTTTTCGACATCTTGCAAGTTTTAAAATGCTTTAGTAACCTTCTTAGGAATGGAAACTAAGTTGGTTGATCATGTGTGTCGAAAGATATTGTCTTACAAAATTATTTTTCCAAAGGCTTAAGTGTAAAAAATATATCACCTCAAAATATTTAACACTTTCATTAAATCCGTAACATGATCTCTAAAACATTACATCCTTTTGTCTTGCTTGACCATGGGTTGTCTAAACAAGATAAAATATCATATTAATACATTAGTATTTAAGTAAAAGAAAATGTATTAAACTTGCATTGATCTAACACACACACAAAATGTTTTAAACATTTAGTATTTTACGTATGTTGTATAAAAATAGTTAAGATAATTATTTTTATACTTATGATATGTCGAAAACTAAGAATATTATACTTAATAATAAATAGTTTTTCACACATAAAAATAAATGACAATCTCGAAGTAGTAAGTTAAAATGTCATTAACCTCACACATACAACTAGTATTAAAATAAATGGAACACACTCCTTAAATTTTTATTTTCTTTTTAAAAGGAGTGATCGTGAGGGTCAAGAAAGATTTCGAGTACATATCAATTCATTATTCAAATTATGATTGATATCATCATCGAATCTAATTGACAAGTTTTCGAGTATGGACATGAAATTGGAGTCATTATCTGTCTAGCTTCAAGATAACATCAAAATATAACGAAATATATTATCTTGAATCTACATACTCAATCACACTCGGTTGTTATAAAAATAATGACGTCCTCTCAAGACGAAAATAATATGCATCAGATCATAACTCACAATTGTGTTGAAGATGCCATATTGAGTCTTCTTGTCCAATGGTTGTGTTCCAAACATTAAACTAATATTTATTAAAAGATGCATAAAATACACAACTAAGTAGGATTGACAACTTGGATGTTTCATCTGAAATATTCAAGTAATTTACTTGGCAATGCAATTAGTAAATGTGTCATTTCCGTAAAATCAAACACGAGCAAACAAACAACATATGTAAACCTTGCTCATGAACGACTCAACACTAAAAGTCACATGTCAAGTAAAAGTGTCACACATAATATGTTATTAACTATTATGTACGTCATTAATCTTCGAGAAAATCACATGTATTTCTCTTATCAAAAGATTGACAAAGGATAATTTATATCATATGCATCTCATTTTCTTTGTAACATGAATGGTTATGTTACAAGAGAATACATTGCATCTTGTTAACAAATATCGGATATTAGATTTGAATAATAACCCAATACAACATGTGTCATTGCATAAACAAGTAAAATTGGTCATACACTAAAATACTTGTTTTACTAAGCATTCGTAAGAGTGATAAGTTTTCTCTTAGAAAAGCATATTTGTTGAAAGATACAATATGTCTCATTTCAATCATACATCATATAATACTCACAAGATCTATTGAGGTAAGTAACCTTTACTAGGGTTTTTTTTTTCTTTGTCCAAAAGATATGCCAAAGGAGCATTCTTGAAACACTCTTGATGTAGTAGATTCTACATTGTATCACATTAGAGCATTTCTTGGTTCTAGAAAACCAAATCATGTTAAAATAACATGTAACAACTCAACAAACAAAGATGTTATCCAAGAGATCATAAAATGCGCCATCTCCACCAAATAACCTCTAAATCTCAAACACGAAATTAAAACATTTTGCTTGCCTTTGTTAGGAGTTGTGTAAGACATGTCATCTTCTTAACCGACTTTCAAAATATGGTTAGTTGAGTCATATTAGGCCATGTATTAGCGAAATAAGCTAATATCATCTTTGCTATACTTCGATAGGCAAATATAGGAATTTGAATTTTTCTAACATGAGAATGACTACTGGAGAACCTATCGCACTAGAAATTCAATTTGACCTAACGGTTGAATTGCTTCCAGGAGAGAAGTTTGGTTCGTGGTATAACCCGTAAAAATGGTCGTGTTTGGCCTGAATTGAGCACCACTAGTGATAGTCTCATACTCATCCTCTAACTTGAAAAATTTTCATTCCTACATTTGACTAAAGATAGTTTACATCGGTGAACTTTATCTCCCATTAGGATTTCACTTTGAACAAGTAGTAATTAGGATCCTCCTTAGCGAACCTAGATTACTTGCATCCTACATATGTGTTTCTAAATAATAACATGTTCTCGTAAGATATGATTGGATGTCTTCATGCTCTTAAATGCTAAATGATTATCATGTTTTGCATGATGTTTGCATTTATTCCTTATGTGCATTTTACATGATTTTTTTGTAAATTTTGCACCCACACTATGTCATTTTGGCACATAATGAATTAGGTATGTCTATCACTACGAACTCTTAGACGTCATATAGTCATACATTAGTGTCAAGATCTATAAGTTAAACTAGTTGCTAAATTGTCTTAATTCCTTGGTCATCATTTCACTTTTTTCCAAGTAATACACTCTTTTGTCATGGGGAGGTTAGATACAAACCTAGTAGAACTCGGAGTAGGTTTAAAAACTTAAATATTTCATCCGAAATATTCAAGTAAGTTTAACTTGCGATCGCGATTGTTAAATGTCATATCCGAAACATCATATTCAATCCCTTTAACAACATATGTTAAAACGCTCATCCAAAAGCTTAAAGCTAACATCAACCTTCGGGTGACAAAGGACTCACGAGTTACTACATAAGTGATTAGTAGCTTCGTTCATCCTCGTGTGAATATACACTTCTTAAGACCAAGTATATTCATTTTCGTTAGTTCCTTTTATCCCCATAGGTTTGTCATCGTGCTTTGTGTCAAGCTCACCTCATAGATAATGAGGATCGAACTTATCCATCGGTTTTAGGGTAGAAAACCAACGTATCATCCTATCTAGCCAAGAGTCCGTTGATACTCTCTTTCTTCTGAATAACGGGCAATATGCCTATACGAAAATTGATATTTTTGAGTCTCTTCTTTTTCGTTGTCAATCTTGATCACCTACCAACGTGCAGTGATCTCACAACTACAATGGATGTTCATCCCAAAAATCTCATCAATCACCCTAAAAACACCAAACCTTAATCAACTTTAAGCCATCCTTATGTTCCAAATCGAGTCTCACCCACACATCTACCACCGTTGTGTCAGTTAAATACTTCATTTTTTTAGATCCCAAACCCTGTTGCGAATCAGCACCATAGGGCTTGCTTTACGCCTTTCAAAACCCCGTAAAATACTCGCGTGCGAAGCACATCGAAATCCGCAAATTAGCAAAACCTCTCAAACGCGAACCATTCAACTATCTACGTCTGGGTCTAGGAATGATGGAACACACTCTGTGAATTTCATAATTTACGTGTGTTCAAGAACATCTTCCGAATTTCATCTTATGACTATCTAAATATTTCATTGGAAATATTAAAGTCATCCTTCATATCCCTCTAATGACTACTTACGTATTTCCTTGGAAATACTAAAGTCATCTCTTCTCGTCTAATCTCGTCCATCTCGTAAAAAGAATTTATTAGGTATAAATTCTTTCATCGTGTCTAAAACTCTCACTAAATCAGCGAGATTTATTTGTCAAATCCTCTCAAGATTAGAATCAAATCCTCTCAAGCTTCCAATGACAACTTAAATATTTCATCCGAAATATTTAAATTAAATTTAATTTGTGAAATGCAATTAAATGTCATTTCTCGAAGAAAAAAATGAACTTGATCAATGTTCGTCGAATTCCACTGGATTCATTCCTAAAAATAATTTATTTAGTATAAAATCCTTTAATCTAAGGTCCAGAAAAATCACAAAATATGTGAAATTTCTTTGTCGAAAATCAAATTCTGGGTCAAAACTGCCCTCAGCAGGTCACAATACCCTTAAATAGGGGACTGTATGTCACACCCCCAAAATCTGTGTTGCAGCGGAATGGAATTCCGGGGGCGTGATGTTCTCGGTCACAAAGTACAAGGCAATAAAGAACGACCTCTAAGTGAGTCGTTTAAAAACAAGCGTTTGATTTAAAGTTAAGTTTTACAAAACATAGTTATCAGAGTTCACCATCAAAATGTAAGATTTAAATACATAACCAAACGCTAAATAATGTAAGAAAATCTCCATCATGATGTGCATCCAAAATGTGACTCGAAGTGCTTCCATACAAAAGGGTCAACAAATAATGTTGGTGAGAGTCATAGGTTTAAATAAACAGTAAGGCGGACCACAAGATTTCAATAGCAAGACAGTACAACAAATATAATGTCACAGCCAAAAATAATAATACAGTGCCTAAGCTCATGACCCCGAAGCTCGACGAATTGGTATGCAATCAAGCACAATAATAAATGCCCCAAATAAGTGTTTGCCAGACACTCGGAAATAATCCGAATGATATGCGTCCGTTTACCCAGTTGGCGCGACCAACCCGGACGGGGTGTCAACCCAAATAGATCTATTCATAACATCCGCGCTTATACATAATTAACGGTTCATGATACGTAGGGGACTTTAATGGCTATGTGGTAACTTAGGCAAAGTAACAGTTTTAGTACTTGTGTCCGTATGTAAAAACAAGCGTTGTATTCCCACCCCGAGGGTTTAAAAATCATGTATAAACAATGTAAAAGTCGGGGCTATGAAACTCACCTTGGTGTTATAGTAGACAAATAGAAATCAAGTGGTGAAAATAAGTGGCTCATGACAAGTGTTTAGATTTGTAGTTCTCTGTTCGATGAGCATGATGATGTGTGTGGAAATCTCCGAATGTGGTAGTGTCGTATTTGTGTGTTTTTAAATGTTTAGAGTAAAAAAATAACGACTTATAATTATTATTGGTGTTTTGTGAAAAATGTTATCGATTTAGTGTCTTATAACATGTTTTTATAAATGATCAAATGACGAGTTAAAATATTTATTTTAAATATTTTTAGGTAATAGAAGTTAAGTTATATAAAATGTTCATATCATTTATTTATTACGCGTTATTAATCATTGAGAAAATTTATTTGTTATATTTTGACATCGTCATCTTTATAAAAACACAAAAGTATAAATTCTTCAATAATATGATATAGTTACAATAATCTTTCTTATCTTTGTAAAAATTACATTTTTAACCCGAAAGTTAAATTGTTTACAATTTTAGTCCAAAAATATTATTTTACACTTTTTAACCCTTAGTCTCACGAAATTTGCATTTTTAGCCCAAAGTAGATAAATGAAAGTTTCTATTTTATCCTTTTGTTCTGATTTTAAAAAGCTATTGATAAAGATAATTGGTAACTCCAATGATTAAATAAACTGTTTTAATATAGGCACTAACTGTAGTCGTTTTCTTTATTAGAATGTTATTATTAAAATATTGGATACGAGGCGTTGTCAAGCCCGTGCGTTGCACCAATTGTGTCTAAGTGTTCATAGCTTAATGGTTGGTACTCCTTAGGTTTACACTATTTAAACTAATTACTTTAAATTAAGTGTTCATAGCTTAATGTTTGAGTTAATTGTTGAGTTGTTAATGTGATGGCGAGTCTAAAATATTCAACAATGTATAACTTGGGCTGTCTCGGTAGGATTTTGTTAATTTTTAAGTATATTTACCATTTTTCACTTTAAAAGAGTACATGTGAATAGATTGTTTGCAAGGTGTTATATTTAAATGAGGCTTTTTTCTTTAGGTAGTTTGGCTTTGCTACGTTTTATAAATGGTATATTCTGAACTTCTGATAATGTGCTTCACTTATTTTTCGAACTTCTTTTATGGTAAAACTAAACTACTTAGCCGCTTACTATATCTATAAAATTTTGGTAGAGCATGTAATTCTCAGTATCTATCGATATGACAATGAAACATCAAATTGTAACCAAATATTACGTATAATTATAGAAGTATAAAATAAATAAAAGGATAGAAATCAATAATTGGTGATAATATATAAGATAAAAGATGACCATATGTAATGTTCCTGCACCACAACACCACTTGCTCGGTAACTGAGTCGGGACCCATCAAATTTTCATTGAAAAAAACCACCCATAAAATTATGGCCCTCAAATGTTAAATGTTTTATGCTCATTTCTTATGATTTTCTTTTTTCGATTTATTATTTGCAAATATAAATCTAAGTCATTTTAAAGAAATATAGTGTAAACTGATTCTAATTATTTAGAGGTCATATAATCATTTTAGGAGTAGCCACAACCAAACTGATTTATCTTATCTGAATGTTTAGAGATCATTTATATGCCAATTCTTAAAATAATTAAAAAGTTTCAAACAGTCCAACGAACAATGTATCTGACACAAATTAAAACATCGGAAGCGAATCAAAACACTATCTTCTGCAGCCCATTTTATTAACGACAACAGAGGTGTGATAATATAATTTGTACACATGGGTGACTAATTTATACACATGCTTTAACACCCAAGGCCCAAATTTACAACCCCAAATACATATCCAAATGAAATACATACATATCATAACTTTACCCTAATCACAAACATGTCGCCTCCATCGCTCTCCATCTGTAGGAAGGAAAAAAAAATCCAAATCGTAACTTACAACCCATCTCATCATCATCTACCATTATAACTGATCATATGAAAAACAAATACAATCGAGTACACGGCTTCAAGATCCTTTGGAGGGTCTCGGGTAGGTTATTTTTTTTTATTATTATTATTATTTTTTGTTATTGATCGAAACAAAGGATGAATTTAAATTATATTGTTTTTGTTCGTCATTTAATATTTCCAATAACAAAAAGAACTATGATCTAAAAAAATATCATACTTAATAGATCGACGACGATTTACTATATATTGTACCCGTTATGAAAAAGACTACCGAAATTTTATTAGCATTTAAACAACAACAAAGATTACATGAAATATAGATTAATAAGTCACTAACTAAAAGCACTTTATAAACCTTAGTTGAAGAAACCGTAAGCCACTAATCCAAAATTACGCAAATGTTAAACGTAAAAGAAATTCAAAAATTAGTATACAAACTAACAAAAGAAATAAATATGCAGTTATACAATAAATAAAGAAAAGAAAAGTTGGCAAAAAAGAAATAATATCTCTCACTTATCTCATTTCACAAACCCTAAAGACACACTCCTTTTTAGTCCGCCCCCATATCATTTCACCTTCTTCTCTCAAATCTCATCTCATCTCATCTCCATCATCTTTATAAAACCCAAACGTACTTGATCACTACTTTATCTGCTCCATACGAATCAAGATGGCACTCTTAAAAGCTTCAAGATCCAATGGGCTCTCCGGTAGGTTTTATTTGTTGTGTTGTTTTATAACGAACCAAATAAAAAAGAAGTAACAGATTTGTTATTTTCTTTATCTTTCAGTTTCGAACATAAAATGAAATTAAAAAAGAAATTAACACCCAAGTCCAAATTAAAAAAGAAATTAATACCAAATCAACACAACCCTTTGTCGTGAACACAACTAATAAAAATTTAACGTATAATATCAGCCATAGCACTTTTGTCATTTAACACCCAAGTCCAAGTAACAATAACAGTCCAATAATTTGTGTATTTGTTTTGGCCCAACTGTCTCAAACGTCCAACACAACAAAAAAATCGGGTCCATCAAATAATAAGTGAAACAACCCGATCCACTTATAATCTCAGGTTATAAAACTCTCAACCCTAATTATATTCATTTGCTTAAACCTAATTTCATTTCATCCGCCCCCTTTTCATCTCCATACCACTTAGCAGTAATACCAAATCCATCTCCACATATCATCAAATCCACATCTCATATCCATCATTCGATCATGAAATCTCATCAAGTCCACATCACAGCTATACCTTTCGACTTCATCAACACATGAATCATACACAAACGTGACCATTCTGTTATGTAAGACATTTACGGCTTCAAGATCCATTTTTGGGTCTCGGGTAGGATATTGTTTGTGTTATGTTTGTTAAATTAAAACCGAGAGTGAAGAATGAATTCGAACACACTTGTTCTTGTTCATTCTTTAGCATGTGTCGGATATTGAACAAAAGAAGCTAGGCTTCTAATAGAGATCGATGATGAATGATTTTTCGTGTGTTTGACCTCTCCAAGGAATTACCAATTGATCACCGACTTAAGTTTCGGGTGACTTCTATATATGCTTCACAAATATAGATCGATGATGTGTTTTATTTCGTGTGTTAGACCTTCAAAGGTCTTGATGTATCTATGATTACCATGAAAAAAAATGAGCTGAGATCTTATATTTTATTTTTCTTTTAAGCTTTGAGTGTAGGTTGTAGTTTGATTATGACCTGGTTGCTGGAACCTTTGAGCCATCAGTGGATGCAACTCGAGTGGCAAAATGCATATTTATCTGACCCAGCGGGTGTGATTAAACTATGTGGGGAAACACAGTTTATGTGATCATGTATGTGCTTTTCTTGTTGCTAAACAACACTTTTCTATCTACAACCTATATTCTGTGTTTGTGTTTGTGTTTCGGTATGTGTTTGTGTTCGGTATGATTGTGGGATAGGTTATGCTCGGTGAAGGTGTAGTGGGTTATTTATAGTTTTTAAGAAACATACGAAAAGGTTCACATTAAAGATTAACTAATAATTGTGAGCAAACTAAAAGCCATAAAACTGATACAGCAACCCCTTTGTCTTCTCAGAAGTCTTCTGAGAATTGAAGGCTCGGTTGTATTGAAAAGAGTTATGAGAGATGGCTTGAAGGAGGTTGTACCGTACTATTTGTTGTGCACATTCACTCTTCCACATTAAATTAAGCACTTGAATCTTTAGA
Source organism: Artemisia tridentata subsp. tridentata (assembly GCA_021014915.2). NCBI lineage: Eukaryota > Viridiplantae > Streptophyta > Magnoliopsida > Asterales > Asteraceae > Artemisia > Artemisia tridentata. Next base: position 69,228,718 of record CP139505.1, on the reverse strand, counting down.
TATAATAGATGTTGTTGCCATTTAGTATCTTTGTTTGTATTAACACTTAAAATATCTGACACATGGATATATAAATTAGCTAAATTCATTGCAGATTACCAGCTGATTTGGAAGACATTTAGTTTTCTATCCTCATGATTGCTTAAATCATAATACACTTATTAGATTTGAGGGCCTTAAGGCCCAAGCAAAGGCTGCGTGTGGTTTGTAAAAAAAAAATAGAAAACGCATGTTTGCAGTAAAAGAAAAAGAAAAAAAAAAAGAAGAGACGCATGGTCTTTTCAAAATAAGAAAACAAAGTTGATACTTATGCATGAAAAGAAATGCACAGCGTCTAGTATGAGAGCTCCTAGTTTCGAACCCGGGTTTACCCATGACATAACCACTTGAGCCAAGGCTCCTTTGTGTCATGTTTTGCATCGAGTTCGAATATTAAGAGGTCTCGACGGGTTTGATTATATGGTTCTTATTTGGCAGTGTATGCATGGAAACACATGAAATTTCAACTTCACTTTTGAGTCATATAGCAACCCATTATGCTTGTGTGTACTTCATAATATACTAGCCTTAGGCCCGCCCCGATGGGGCGCTAGCATTAAGTTTTATTATTTAAAATATAAAATGTGTTGCATGTATTCTATATAAAAGAATATATATATAATGCGCAAATGCGCTAGCAAGATATATCTATTATTAATATAAAAAAGTATTAAATGAATTCTATAAAAATATGTAAAATCCATAAATGCATAATGTTGACAGAAAAAAAGTTAACATAAAATGATATTTGTAATCGTAATGCTTCAGTGATCATTGTGTAATGTTTTTTGTTTCCCACTTTTGAGACAACCACATAAAGACACACTGCAACAGTGAATTGATTACGGTTAAATTTTTACGCAATCTTAGCTACTTTTTTATTGACCAATTTCCAAATATTTCTAAAAAAAAAGCCTGAGCCACATATTTGAATAATAGTTAAGTAAAAGTATAATCTAGAAATTAACCAAAAGCACTTCAGCGACGTATTTCTGAGCTGTAGCATCTTGTTCAGCATATCTGTGAGCATTTTTCTGTTACCTTTTGCTCTTGCTCTACCCGCATTATAACCTTTAAAATAGAAAATATGTGATTAACTTGCAAAGCTCTTGTAAATAAAAAAGAAGAACGCTGTTATAACATGAAAGCCTCGAATTAGAACCTGAAGCATGGTATTCTCTTGTTCCTACTTGTCAGAAAGGGCCAGTTGCAGGTCAGCAAATCTTGCTCTAATTGCTCGACCTATAGTTATCTTGTGTATTGTATCAGGGTAACATAAACCAGGATGGTTGAAACAATCAGATTTATTATATTATTTGAAAATGTATGCTTCATGGTGACAGTTGTGTAGCATACCTTTTGGCTTAATTCATGACGATTATCATGCTTCACGATCTCCATCAATGCAGTTTCCAACTCTTTAGCTGTGAAGAGAAGAAATCATAGTAGACCAACTTTTAAGAAATTTAATAAGCAAAATCAAAATATTGAAGACTAATAAATGATTACAAAGGGCTGAAAAAGCCAACTCTAAAGTCTAAAGTAAACTATGATGTTAATAAAATTGAATTCGGTAAAACCTTAAAGGTGATTGTTTTGATATATTTGCTTCATCCTTGCGCTCAGCTACATCCTTAGCCATTTTTAATCTCCTAATAGTTCAGCCAACAACTTAATATTATATAAATGTTTATGATAAAGTAGCTAAATTTCTAATATGTTATTTCAAATTTGCCGCATGACTAATTCGTTAATCATACAGGCTTACATGTATAATTCAAGATATTAGGAAAAACATTAATCTCCTCGTATGTTTATGATAAAGTAGCTAAATTTCTAATATGTTATTTCAAATGGCAAATCACACACTCGTAGCTCACTCAGTAACTCAGTGATCCACTAACAGATGTTAACTCCCAACCTAAAAGTAGACTATTAATTTGTTTGCAATACAAACGCTAAAAAAGATAATGGATTTAGACCTGCACAAACTTGCATTGAAGAACGCGGAATCATTCAAGCGACGATATATACATTTTATCACCTCCAATAGAATCACTGAATACACCATAAACTTACCTACATAATCAAAGTAAGCGACCCAAGAATCGATAACAAAAGTGGAGATCCATGGTACATTGAACCTGCAAACAATCAAGCTCAATAAATCATTTAAGCTATACACAATCATTATAAACCTCATGAAACAAAAAAAATCAGTTAAATCTTATCAACCTCATTAACTTTGTGCCAACATACTGAGATTTGTAAAAGCCGATAGAAACTCACATTTTCAGCATATTGTATTAGGTATATGCACTTGAGCCGCAGGCACAGATGACATCATCCTCTTATACTTCCTGGTGGTAATATGAACACATTTTATGAAGTCGATGGATAGTAAGTTAGTAACAGTTTGATCATGTCTAACCTTGATTAGGATAATCTGCCCATAAACATACACGATACTGGTCTGCCTCAATTTTGGCTCTTGTCATGGGCTGCAACCACAGCGGTGGCAAACACCCGCCATGGCTGCAATCAACATAAAATGACTGGATCATACTAATGCTTTAAATCCAAATAATCCAGCCTGTTTATAAATGGTTCAAAAGTACCTGAAGTGAATGGCTTTTAGTTTTTTTCCCCTAAAATGCACATGTGGTAAATATGTTTTAGTAATGCTCTACATTTTAGATATTGTTGTACACAAAGGTTTAGGAATTTAATGTGCACACAAGCATGAAACTGTTCAAGTATTTCAAGCATTTGTTTCATCAGATTTTTTCTTACTTTTGTTCTAAAACAATTATAGTTTTAGAAGTTACCTCGAGTTTATTTTCTTGTGGCTTCTTTTCATGTTTTTTCTTCTATAGTGGCGAAATAATCTCAACATGCTTGCCCGACTTGCGCCTAACCCGCTCTGTCATTCTGACTGGGTCGCAATTTTTCCTCTTCATCGTCACACGCTTATCTTTCATATTTGGTTCAACTACTTTCACACCTAATCAAGTCATTAATCATTACCAACTAAAACTAAATACGGAATTTCCATTTGTAATCGTAATGCTTCAGTGATCATTGTGTTTAAGCCGCCATTAAAGAGCTATGACCTTAAAAACACATGTACCTATTAACGCTCTATAAATCATGTTTTACTCATAACATATAGCTTGCGACTTTACCAAATTTATAAAACATTGATCTTGAATATAATTTCATTACAGCAATTCATCAAATACCTTACCTACATATATAAATATACAGTAATTAACATTTTTAATTTTATGACACACGCTTTATTGTTAAACAATTCCATAAACACTTTATATCCAGTTTAATCACACACAAAAAAACTACATTATAAAGCAACAGGTTTCAATAAAAAAAAATCCATTGGACACTAAAACATAATATACATGGATTGCTGGATAATATTGATCTATAAACTACAAAAATTGCTACCTTAATCATAGATTAAAAAACAAATTAAAATATTAAAAATAAAAAATGAATAACATGTTTGATATTCGATCATTGTTATTGAACAAAGATTAATCTTGATATGTCGATCTACGATTTTCACAAAAATGATCATAGATTAAAAAACAAATTAAAATATAAAAAATAAAAACTGAATAACCTGTTTGATATTCGATCATTGTTATTGAACAACGATTAATCTTCATATGTCGATCTACGATTTTAACTAATTTAATGTTGCCCCAAAAATTAGGGTTAGTTATGAATCAACACCAATTTCAGTGGGAGAAGTTTTTGTTGATCGAATATTGATGGGAGGGTGAATGGATGATTATTTAGGGTTAATTGTTTTGGTTATCAATTGTTTTTGGTATAAGTGATTTGGGGAAAATCGGTTTTGGGGTGAATTAGGAAGGAAGCGGAAATGATTTTGGTGGGATTGAATATGGAGGTTTGACGAATTATATTGGGATTTTGGATACCAGATTTGTGGTTTTCTTGTTTGGGGTTTTTTTGTTGGTGATATTATCATCTGTTTGATCTTGTTTTAGGGAAGATGTTTTTGTTTTTATGTTTACATTGAATGCAATAGGGAGTAATATCATACGGTCCATTGGATCAAAAAAAAAATGCCAGGTGTCATTATCTTGGAATTTTGAGGTAAAGGTTTCCTTAGGGAAACCTTGTTTTATATAGGTGGAGATGTTTGCATGGCTATATGTTTTCCTTTCAACACAGTGCATAAATATATGGGAACACCTATATGTGGGTTTCGACTATAAAACGTATTTCCTTGTTCTCGTGTTACTGGGGTTGTCGTGTTCGGCTATGTTGAAAAATAATGGGTCTCGAATTGGGTCTTGCTATATATATATATATATATATATATATATATATATATATATATATATATATATATATATATATTCATTTCGTTACAGAAAGGTATGGAAGTGTGTTTACATGTTTGATATGTTTATAGTGTTTTGCCTTTGGGTTTATTCTCACGTTAACATATATATGTTTTCATGCATGCTCGACTTTGTATAGAATGATATGAGATTGTGTAGGATTTAAAATAGGAATGGCGACTTACAACAATACGAAGATGGTGGCACGAAGAAAGACGAGAACACGAGCTAGAAGCCTTGAAGCTCTTCGAATAGCAACCCACGATCAAAACCAAAAACCCAAAGACTTAGAGGACTTTTGACAACCAAAACCCTTGCTTGTTAACTCTTTAACTCGACAGTGAGCAAAGGAAAGATAAGAGGAAATTTTTGGAGTGACTTTGTTTAAGTGTTTGTCAGTTTTAGTGTGTGAGTAAGTGGGAAAGTTGGTAGGCTTTATATAGAGGAATGGAAGTATGGCTTTGGGATTTATTTAATCTTTCTTGCATGGTTTCCATGAAAAAAAATAGTGCATGCTTGTCCTTGTGTTGTATGGAAGAAAGAGGTCAAAGGGTTATGTGATTAGTCAAGTCGAATGGAGATGTAGGGTGAAAGCTTTTGGGGGCAGTTGGTATTCTGCATGTAATACAAGATGTGACTGTATAGAATGATGGGTCAACAAAGCCATGTACTAATGCAAATAAAATAAGGAAAAGAGGAAGAAGGATTGTAACCGGTTGGAGGTTAAGGGACACAACCACTCTTGGTTAAACTTGGTTTCAAAAGTAGTACAAGATTAATATTTGTTTAATGGCATAGGTTAGGGTGGCTTTGGATTTTCTTTGTTTTACACGCATGGTAGGAAAAGAAGAAAGGGTAGTGTGTTGACAGTTGATATTTGTAGTTTGTGTTTGTAGGCTATGTTGAGTGAGAGCAAAGAAAGAAACAAACAAAAATATGTACTGATGAGTTTTAAAAAAAATCACATTGGGCTTTGGGGTTTGGTTCACACGAAAAAGCAAAGAAGGTAAAGAAAAATATGGGTTGGGCTTGGAGTAGGGTTGCTTCGGCCCAAGGAAAAAAAATATAGATAGTGAAATAAAACAAGAAGAAATTTTGTATTTGTATTATATAGATTAATTTGATTGGTTAGATATATTTCAGAGTTCGTTTAACTTTTAGTATCAGTGCGCAAGTGAAAGATTATATACATAAATTGTTTTGAAATGAATGGCAAGAAAATAAATTCTAGTTCGTTGAGTAGTATTGACCTGTAAATTTGCGGGTTGTGATACTGTACCGCTAAATATAATGGTACCGTCGGACCGTTATCTGCTGAGACAACTTATTCTGTTTTCAATTCTCAAAGTTTCAAAAGTACTATCAAAACTCCACAACCTTGAAGATTCTATCTTCTTAACCCTTAGCACATTTCTACGTAATCACATGCCTCATCATATGAATGTTCTATGAATATTCACAATCATTGAGAAGAGCTACGTGACTTCAAAGGTGAAGTTTATTGTATGCTATCCACCACTTGTCATAACGTTACTAAGCTCATCGCTTCCGTCAACGTTTTTTTTCCTCTTCTTTTTCCAACACATCTTGTCCAGATGGTTATCGATTAAGGAGGAGCGAAAACACACTCATATAGTCCTTCACCAAACACTCTCAAGAACACACAAATGTGGTTCTTATTCCCTAGAATTCTCTACTAAAACACTCACCTCCTAAGTACTCACTACTTAGCAAAACCTCAGTTACAAAACCAAAATCGGTTCTAGCTTCCTAACCTCTACTCTTTGTGACCACCTAGATATTTGTTCTATACAAACACCTTCAACCCTCACATCAAACCTCACATTAATATCATTCATCATCACACTCAACCTTTACAACTAAACTTCACTCTTGACAGGGATATTTAGTTTAAGAACCTTCAACCCATCGATCATTACACTCAAACCTTACAACTATCATTCACTCTTGATAGTGATAGTTCAATAACCTTAAATCCTCACAATCATTATACCCAATGTGTATAAACTACACAATTACACAAAATCCTTCATACACCAAATCATCTCTAACTCACAACTAGGATCATCCAAAACTAGAACTCTAGAACTTCGTTACCTCAACCCCGTTAGAGAAATTTACCCTCCATAGGATCACATGCACATCCTTTTCTCCTTTAAAATATATTATGCATCTCATTGTCAGTGCAAATGATATATTAATCTGAACCGTCTTTGCCCACCTTTTCTCAAAGGTCAAATCCAACATTTTCCCGTCTTATGGAATTATTTCCATTCGCATCTAGGTGCGTATCGCTCTCGTTTTCATTTTTCTTTCTTCTTCGAGTCTATATTATGACATGACTTGTCATAATATTAGTGACAAATATCTACCTCATTTAGAGTATGTCTTATCAACAAACTATCCTTAACACCAATCATCTTAGGTAGATGATTATGTCGTTCAAAAGGTTTGTTAGAACTCGCCTTCCCAATGACAACTTAGAAGAAGTCATTTTGTGTCAGTCAATGAACGAATCTCGTTCTTGTGATTGATTGAACAATTACACCTTAGGTTGTCGGTCGGGTTGTGACACTCAAGTGTCTTTGAATTGCAATATGCATTCATTTTTTTTTGGTCGCTCAACTTTCTTGGGCTTTCTTCTTTGCTTTTATCCTTTTAGCACACTTTCATCACGTGTCTAACCTCTAGCATACTTTGATATGCTCACATACCTCATCAAACTCATTTTTTTGTAGCTACACTTTAACTTAGTTTAACCTTTGCATGTCTTGCTAAAAGTATTCTATCCCTATAATGTTGCTCCTATTCTTTTATATATTATGTTGCACGGAGCTAACCCTTGATGTAGGAAAAACCTTTGTAAGAATTTGATCCATGGATCCGCTAGATACTAAGGTAAATAAACAAAGGGACTTAATCACCATAGGGGAGCATTGAGCTAGGGGGAGCTCGAAAGTATTTGAATACATAGCATGGAGTCGTCTTAACAGTGGTGATAGAAGACTTCATTGGGATGATGCAAGCTCGCCTTTCTGGGGAGAAAGGAATGTAGTGTAATAAGGGGGAGTAGGGAGTGAGTTCAAGGGAGAGCTCAACTACCTTTTTGATTCGACAAAAGGGGGAGAAGGGAGTGTAAACAGGTAACTTTTACATTTTACTGTGTGTTACGGTTTACATATTTGTCATCATCAAAAAGGGGGAGATTGTTAGTGCAGATATTACGATATTTAAACTAAACGGTTTTTTCGGTTTTAATAATGACAAACATGTAACATGTAATGCATAAAGTAAAATGCGCAAGTTACTTGTAAACACAAATCATCAACGCATACTTACATCAACATCTCTCGACGTATCAAGTATGCCTCAACAGAGTCGTAGATTTTCATCCTGACGTAAATCACTCAAGGTATGAACAAACAAATTTAAACTTAACGGATGATCAAAGAAATAATTTTTTTTCCTAAACTTCACATTTTTAATGTGACAAAACATTTTTCAAAAATACATTTTACAAATTATTTTTGAATTAAAAAGAAATGTTTTAATTGAAAAAATAAGTTTAAAAATCCTAACAGCTATCCCCCCCCCCCCAAAGCATCTCCAAACTTCCTCAAATAAACTTTCACCACTAAAAGCAATAATGAGAGCGTTTTTGTTTGGCACGGTACCACTAAATTTAGTGGTACCGGTACCGTGATATATTTAATGGTACCGTCTCTCGGTAACGGTCAAATTTTTTTTGCCTATAAATAGTAGACCATTTTACACTTCCAACTTGAGTTTTCCAGTCAGTTTTCTCTGGTCTAATCCCTTCTTAGTTAGATCACTTTCTTTTATCATTTAGAGAGTTTTTCTTTTATTTAAGAGTGATTCTTTCATCCAATCAAAGATCACCTTCATTCCTCTATTAGTCCAAGAGAAGAACAGAAAGTATCAAGAAGATACAAGGTGTTAGAGTCATTGTGTAGTTGATGAACTCAAATAAGTACATTTTATTACTATCATTTATCCTATTAATTTGACTTGTTTTACTATATTATGTATGAGGATTGATACTTAATCGTTTACTTTTGTAATTCTCAGGTAAAAACAAGCATTTGGTGAAACTTGGCGATTTTGGACTAATAATGGAGCAAAACGTGCATAAAGTGAAGAGTCTACTGAAATGAAGAAGATCAAGACTAATCTGCTCCAGATGCGCCGCATCTCACTATCAACATGCGCCGCATCTCTATCAAGATATCACCAGATACGATCCAAGATACAAGAGGACATGCGCCGCATCTAATAAAGAGTTACGCCGCATCTTCTGGCGGTGTACGAATATTCCTGAATATTATAATCTTGGACCCCACGCGAAGTTAAGTACATGCGCCGCATCTACTTAAGTAGATGCGCCGCATCTTCCCTCAGACACAAACTATAAATACCCCGTAGACCAGAAGAGATTCGGAAGTTCGAAAACCTAAAGACCGAACAGAAGAGAAGGACGAATTCAGTCAAGAAGGCAGCACAAGACACACCCAAATCTAAGATACAAGAGCTGTAAGAAGGTGCTGCATGTATTTAATTCATTAAGTAGTTTTGTTTTATTGTTTTAGCAAACTTTAATTCATCAGGATTGGTGGCTTGTGTAATGTGACAACGGAAAGATTGCACTCCCTTTAATACTTGCTTTCCCATCAATTAAAGTTTATATGTTGATGTCTTTGGTTACTACTTATTAGTGCATTGACCACCTCTGTGTTTATTAGTGGCTTGCGGGCACCCGACTGCGGGACAAGGTGTGGCTCCCACGGTTGTTTCTAAATTGATCACTTAGGAATAACTTTTAGACATAAGTCGTCATTAAGGGTTTACTCGCCGATAAGAATAGGACCAACGAGAAAGGGTTAATTACATACACTTCATATAAAGCTATCAATAAAACAAGTGACAATCTACTTAATCATAAGGACAGCCCTCTTATTGTCTCTAGTATCTATCTGTGTACGTGTGTGCTACTTGCTGATTCGTGCCTATTTGTTTATTTTATTATTTAATTGCAAACAAAACTGTGCCAGTCTCTCAGGCTGAAACCCCCTTGCGTTAGGATATTAAAATACTGATTAGATTAACGAGATTATACGTTCCACTCTTAGTGATCGACACTCTACTTACCATTATCTTCATACTGACCGGGTACACTGCTCGTTAAGTGTGTGTGTTATTGATAAGTCGGCTAAATATAAATTTAAAACTTGAGTAGGCATTAAAACTGCTAAACCGCAACGACACATCACGCGCATCAAGTTTTTGGCGCCGCTGCCGGGGAGTGAATTGTTATTTTCTGTTAATTTGATTAGTATTTTAATTAGGTTTTTCTTTTTATTAGATTAATTGCATCATTGTACTATTTTGCATATTTGTTGTATTGTGTGTTATTTGTTTGCTTTTGTTTTTATTTTTTGTGTGTTTTATTTTTTTTGTTTCGTGTGTTTAATTTTTATTTTTATTTTTCGTATTTTTCTGTTCTGCTATCGTTGTACTGTGCTAAATCAAACGATACGGCGCATCTGATCTCTCAGATACGGCGTATTGCGTTTAATTTTTTTTTTTTTTTTAATACAACGCGTTTAATTAATTCGATACGACGCATCTTTTCCCCAAGATACGGCGTATCTGTTTTTAACGAGAAAATTTTTCTAAGCGATAAAGTAATACGACGCATCTGCTTTTGTAGATACGGCGTATCTGTTTTGATAAAAAAATTTTTCTAAACGTTAACGCCATACGACGCATCTGCTTTCGCAGATACGGCGTATCTATTATTTTAATTAAAAACAGTTTGCGAATTATTAAACAGATACGGCGTATCGATTTCCGTCGATACGGCGCATCTTACTGAATCAAAAATCTTTTATTTTTTAAACGTAACGAAAATACGGCGCATTAACTTTTGTTAATACGACGAATATAATTTGATAAATATAGTTGATTTTTGATATTTACCTTGATCGGTCAGCTACTCTCGTGTGCAAGTTGTTTATTTTCAGGATAAATGATGACTCGAGCATCACCAAGAAAGATTACATTCTGAACCAAACCAAGAGAGGTTAGCTGGAGTTACCGAACATAAGACGACACGAGTGGAGGATAACTCAGTACTGGTAACATTGAACTTCTTAAATTCTTGAAATAGAATCCCAGGTAAACTCTACGATAATTCAACTGCCCAAAGGAAAGTTCTCTACACTATGATCTCAGTTTTATTATCCTTATTATACGTCTGATTCAATTCGTAATCTTAATTTTGTATGCTCAAAAATGATATTTGTTCCTAACCTCGGAATAAATCCTTATCCACTAAACAATAAGATTACGATTATTAATGAAACGTTTATGCCTATTACTCTTATTTTGAATTCATCTATATGGTGTGCCGTTTTTACCCAAATTTGATGTATAAGGAACTGTGTTGCGGAGGCCAAGGTACGTTCTTCATTTAAATTTCGTTAACTAACATAGAGATACGGCGGATCTAAATATCCGAAGCGCCGTATCCCTGACCAACTAGGACTTATTGACTAGTCAACGGAATTAACTAGATACGGCGCATCCCAATTTTCTAATACGGCGCATCGTGTCGCCTTATAAATACGACGGGAATACGCCGCATAAATACACACAGTTAAGAACACGCACTAAAATTATACTCAAAATCCGATCATCTTTCTTCAATCCGCCTTTAATCCGAGCATTAATCCTTCTCCTAATCACAAATGAATCGATTCGCGCTTAAACGATATAGGGATATGATTAGAACTTGGAATTAATTATTTCCCCTAAGTTAATTTTAGATTTGGACATCGAATTTGGCACTAATTGAATCGACCGAAAATTTAGGTTTTGGGTTTGATTTTGAATATTTAGCGGGAAGGTAAATTAGCTGTGGTTGATTGAGATATTTGAACTGATATAAGGAGAATATTATACTGTGATATTTAGTGGAAGTTTACGTCACGGATACGGATTCTTGAAAAACGTGCCTAACCCTTTATTTTATACTGATATGCTTTTAGATGCGGCGCATCTGGGTTGATTAATGCGGCGTAACGACCTATTTCAAAATTGCTAAAATTTTAGATACGCCGTATTGATTAATCTAGATACGACGCATCTCAATACGCCGTATCTGTTGTCTTGCACCGCATCTCTTATACTTTATACAGATACGCCGCATTGATTTAATCAAATGCGCCGTATCTACCTTACTTGCAGACTGTTAACTGACTTTGAATGTTTATTTCAGATGACACTACCAGATATCGCACAAAGGCACCAATGGTTACGATTCGAGAACATGGGACTTACTGATGGCACTCTAGAGGATTATTTGCATAGGCTTGACTCAGTTTACTTCAAGAAAATATTTAGAGTCCAGGTTCTGAATTTTGACGATGTAGGATTGATCGGTGGTGGACATGCAGCTGCGAGCTTACAGCGTCGTATGGAGATGGTTGTTGTTGGAGGTGATGATGAGGTGGAGTTCAGGTCTAGTGCTTGGGAGCGACTGTTTAGGGTTGACGAGCCTCTGATTAGGGAGCTCATGCTGGAGTTCTTCAGCACTATTCATTACAGAGAGACGGATGTGGAGATTGATACAGCTGACACTCTGGTGTTCAGGTTAGGAGGTGTGCACAGGCAGATGTCGATGAGGCAGTTTATTTTAGCCTTGGGTCTACACACTGAGGAGGAGCTTGGATCTGCTGGGTTTGCCAGGTACTGGGCTGAGAGTTTACGGGTTGTCCCTGACAGAGGGGTATTCAGTGATTATTGGTTTAGGATTTCTTCGGGGGGCGACATCACTACTTCCACCCCCTCATATACTTTGATCAGGGAGCCGATGAGGAGGCTTTGTCATCGCCTGATTGCCCTGACTATTGCCGGAAGGGGACAATCCCCTGAGAAGGTAACTACTTTGGATCTTTTTCTCTTGCGGAGCATGGACGGGGGGGGGGGGGGGGGGGGGGGGGGATGGACGGGGGAGCTGTGGTGAACATCCCTCACTTCTTAGCACATTATTTACACCGAGTTGCTCCAGGGAGAGATGGTAGGAGCCAGATGACTGGGGGCCATTTTGTTTCTCGTCTTGCTAGGCATTTTGGGATATTAGGTGATGAGATTCCCGGTGATCTTCCAGTTGATGTTGCTAGATTGCCTAGTATGGATGCGGATTATCTTGCGACTAGGCTTGGGATGTGTGAAGAGATGATTGATGGGTACTTCTGGGCACCACTTGGACCACCTAGGCCTGCTGAGCCAGAGCAGGGGGATGCTCAGGCAGCCCCGGCTGCTGCTCCTGCTCAGGAGGAGGTACATGCACCAGCACCAGCTCCCCGCAATATTGGACAGAGAGTCGAGAGAGTGGAGCTGGAGGTTAGGACATTGAGGGAGGCTCTGGAGGCGCAGAGAATTGAGCTCGCTGGAATGAGGAGAGATACGAGTTGGCTGGTCGACGGTGTCAGTAGGTTGATGGCTCTTAATGGGGTCAGCCACAACCTCCCAGACGGTGCTTATGTGAGAGGGATTATCAGATACGAGCGCAGGGTCCGCCCCAGGACAGACGGAGCTAGCACTTCAGGGGCCCAATCAGATGACGTGACTCCTGACCAGCCCATGGATTGACTACTCTTTGCATTTTCATTATGGACACGTTTTCCCGTACATTACTTATATTAATTTTGGATTGTACTGACAACTATTCTCATGTTTATATTTAATGTTTCAGTTATGTTTCTTGTTATATCTGACGAAGACTGGCATTAAGTTCAGCACGAGAGTACGAGAGAACATTAGAGATTAAACCGTGGAACGTGCCATTTTACAACAGACTGTTAACAGTCTGTTTGGTAATTACATGCGCCGCATCTGGTAAACAGATGCGACGCATCCTATCCTTTATTTCATTTTATTTTAACTTTTATGCGGCGCATCCCTGGTTAAGGATGCGGCGCATCTTTATTCTGATCCGTATTAATTCCAGGCTCGATACGGCGTATCTTCTTCAATAAGATACGGCGCATCGACTGACCTGATGATTTTCAGTTTTAATTTTTAAGTTTTATTTTTCCTAACTACTAATGTATTATGCAAGTTGAACCTTTCTTATCTTAGGTGTGTTTTAAAGTGTTGGTGGTATTATAGTTTTCTGGATTTCCTGTGGATAAATCAAGTATGAAGCTTTAACGTTCTAATCCACAAGAAAGTTGATTTTTGCTCATATACTAATGGAGGATCATACCGAGCAAATCTCAGGGGAGTTTTTCCGTTCTAATTCTTTTTATTTCCAGTTTTTAACCTTTTATACAAACAACGAGGACGTTGTTTAACTTAAGTGGGGGGATAGGAGAATTAGAACACTTAACAATTACTTGTCCTAAACTTTTTCAAAAATTATGCTTAAAATGTGCTTAATATATCAAACTTAAAATTTTTTTTTAGCATGTTTTTGTTTAAGATCTAAGTTGCATAACTGCACACATGACGTTATTTTCAAAAATTGTGATTTTTCCAAAATTCACAAATCTATGAGTGTGCCGGCGACTTGTAAACTTTAGAACTTGGCTTGTATACTATTCGAGACCACCATAATGAGTATTATTTATTTAATTGGAATGACTTGTCTAAATTGGTAAAATTCTAGGATTACACCAAATAGCCTTTATATGTTATGTGTTATTAACTAGCTACACTGGTTAGTTAACCCCCGTATAAACCCTTTTGTTACTCTCATTTTTAGAGTAAGATACCCCTAGAAAAACACTCAGAGCCATTCCTTTCGTTTCTTACACCTATGTTTAAAATGTTTCGTTACACCTTAAACCTTAGCCTACCCTGTAGATTAGAATCCGTGGTTGGTTAATTGCTATAGGCAGAGTGTGTTTCCTTACATTACCTGTGTTCGCGTGCGTAATTCATTATATATGGTTAGGTCGGGAAATTGCACAATGCAAATTGGAGTGAAAGTAAATATTGTATATTTTTGAGTTTATTTTTCGTGTGTTTACTACTTTCACTATTAGCGTTATTTCTGAAAGTATGAAAAGTATGAATAAAAATTATCCGGAAAGAAAGTTGTAGTGATGTGGTGAAATTTTACACATCTATGTTTATGCTTTAAAAAAAAAAAAAAATAAAAAAATAAAATAAAAAAAAAATAAAAAAATGAGAAAAAAAAGAAAAAGAAAGAAAAAAAGAGTTGGATGTTTATTTTAAGCCAACGATGTAAAGTTATGTAAGTGGTTCATATGGCCACTATTTGTTGTACTATATCTATGGATTGAATGGGAATTGGCAGTTATGGGAATGCCAATTAAGGATTATTCTTTGATTAAGATTTTGTTGAGTATAATTCGTGTCTACCTAAAGCGTGTGTTTCAAGTGTTAAAGCGTGAGTTATTCAATGATATGAGTCTTATTCATGGGATGGTTGGGATAGTGATTAACCACACTTAGGATTTTAATTTATTTGTTTTGTTTATTTTTATTTTTACACCAATTTATATCCCAAATGTTATCCATACCCTTTATTATTCTTTATCCAACCAAACCTTTGATTTATTGAGATTAGGGATTTGAGCAATCTTAAGTATCGTAGTCGTGGATTCGGCTATGTATTTATGATTTTGTCGCCCTTTTTGATATATTATTATTGGTGAAGTTTGGACCTATCTTTAGCCTATTCGAGTTAAGGATTTGAGCAATTGCAAGTATCGTGTTCGTGGATTCGATCATGTATTTGTGATTTTGTCGCCTTTTCTGGAATTTGAGATCGATAGAAAAGAGAATAATTAACCCTTAAGCCTAAAAACCCTTTTTACCGCTTTAGACTTGTTATTCCTTAGCTTTAGTGGTGGAGATGTGTAAACTTGCCAAGCTTATGATAGAATATTCGTCGCGACTGGACAGTTAAACGATTAGATTTGCTTTTATCGACTTATTTTATTTTACTTCTAATTCGTTAAGTGTTTAGTTGTGTGATTATGAAATAAACGAATACATGCTTAAATATAAAAATAAATCCTAACATCTTTTAGGATACATTTTCATGAGATTTAATCTAAGGTTTACTTGGGGACAAGTAAAGTTCAAGTGGGGGGATATTTGATGAACTCAAATAAGTACATTTTATTACTATCATTTATCCTATTAATTTGACTTGTTTTACTATATTATGTATGAGGATTGATACTTAATCGTTTACTTTTGTAATTCTCAGGTAAAAACAAGCATTTGGTGAAACTTGGCGATTTTGGACTAATAATGGAGCAAAACGTGCATAAAGTGAAGAGTCTACTGAAATGAAGAAGATCAAGACTAATCTGCTCCAGATGCGCCGCATCTCACTATCAACATGCGCCGCATCTCTATCAAGATATCACCAGATACGATCCAAGATACAAGAGGACATGCGCCGCATCTAATAAAGAGTTACGCCGCATCTTCTGGCGGTGTACGAATATTCCTGAATATTATAATCTTGGACCCCACGCGAAGTTAAGTACATGCGCCGCATCTACTTAAGTAGATGCGCCGCATCTTCCCTCAGACACAAACTATAAATACCCCGTAGACCAGACGCATTAAAGAGATTCGGAAGTTCGAAAACCTAAAGACCGAACAGAAGAGAAGGACGAATTCAGTCAAGAAGGCAGCACAAGACACACCCAAATCGAAGATACAAGAGCTGTAAGAAGGTGCTGCATGTATTTAATTCATTAAGTAGTTTTGTTTTATTGTTTTAGCAAACTTTAATTCATCAGGATTGGTGGCTTGTGTAATGTGACAACGGAAAGATTGCACTCCCTTTAATACTTGCTTTCCCATCAATTAAAGTTTATATGTTGATGTCTTTGGTTACTACTTATTAGTGCATTGACCACCTCTGTGTTTATTAGTGGCTTGCGGGCACCCGACTGCGGGACAAGGTGTGGCTCCCACGGTTGTTTCTAAATTGATCACTTAGGAATAACTTTTAGACATAAGTCGTCATTAAGGGTTTACTCGCCGATAAGAATAGGACCAACGAGAAAGGGTTAATTACATACACTTCATATAAAGCTATCAATAAAACAAGTGACAATCTACTTAATCATAAGGACAGCCCTCTTATTGTCTCTAGTATCTATCTGTGTACGTGTGTGCTACTTGCTGATTCGTGCCTATTTGTTTATTTTATTATTTAATTGCAAACAAAACTGTGCCAGTCTCTCAGGCTGAAACCCCCTTGCGTTAGGATATTAAAATACTGATTAGATTAACGAGATTATACGTTCCACTCTTAGTGATCGACACTCTACTTACCATTATCTTCATACTGACCGGGTACACTGCTCGTTAAGTGTGTGTGTTATTGATAAGTCGGCTAAATATAAATTTAAAACTTGAGTAGGCATTAAAACTGCTAAACCGCAACGACACATCACGCGCATCAGTAGTACACTTGCATTACTTGTTGTTTCTAGACATACATCAAGTTGTCACTGTCTTGTTTAGTCATCTTGTGTGGATCATTGTGATCTTGTAGAGATCAGGGAGATCTTGTGTAGCTTGTGTTGATAGTGAGTAGATCAGGTAGATCGTGTGCAGATAGGGTTGATCGTGTAGATCGTGAGGATCAGGTAGATCGTGAGTAGATCGGGTAGATCGAGTGTAGATCATGTGGATCTTGTAGCTTGTCTGAGATTGGTACTAGCTAGATTAGTACTCGACATCTAGCTTAATGTCGAAAAATAATGTAAGCGACGCGGTTTATGTGTTTAGGCCTTAAAATACAAGGTTTGTTATGTTGGGCCATAAAACATAACGGGTTTGGTTGTACCTGAAGAAGAACTTGATATCTAGCTTAGTGTCGAAAAATATTGTAAGCAATGTTGTATGGTTTTCTCCGCCGAGAAGGGAGCTTGTTGATTAGTGGAGTAGGGCGAAGAGGAGCTTCGTGACCGAACCACTATAAATCTTAGTGTCCGGTTTGCGCTTTCTTTACTTATCTCTTTTTGTTTATTTTTGCATTTACTGCTTTACATTCATACTTTGCATTGCATTTATATTTGTGCTGTTTGTTGCTTATATCATGTTAGTTGTGTTTGTATCATGGCATGTTATTACTAATACGTCTAAGTTTGTGTTAATGTGACATGCCTTACTTGTTGCTTTATATTATGTCACACTTGATCGGGTGTTTGATACAAAAGTTTTTACTTATCTTTTTATGTTTATTTTTGCATTTACTGCTTTACATTCATACTTTGCATTGCATTTATATTTGTGCTGTTTGTTGCTTATATCATGTTAGTTGTGTTTGTATCATGGCATGTTATTACTAATACGTCTAAGTTTGTGTTAATGTGACATGCCTTACTTGTTGCTTTATATTATGTCACACTTGATCGGGTGTTTGATACAAAAGTTTTTTAAGTTTTTAAAATTGAAACGTATTCACCCCCCCCCCCCCCCTTTCACGGTTTCCACAAGTATGTATTAGTTAGATAATGGAGTATATTTATTGTTGTTCAAAAAAATAAATAAATAATAATAATAATAATAATGGAGTATATTTAGAGGGGAGGGTACCCTGCGTTTTGCGAGGCGTTTTCCACCAAAACGCAACCCGAAGGCGCCATGAGGGAACCGTCCTTCGCGTTTTCGATTGCTGAGCCATCATGAACAGCCGAGAGGTCCCGAAAAACGCAAGGTGACGGCGCCACCAGGGTATCATGGCTCGCGTTTTCACGTAATTATATTTCTTTTTTCTTTTTTCAATCTTGTAGACGTTTTTTGTATACTTCTTTTGGTTGATGTGGTTAGTCTTTCTCATTATGAGTTTGATGCAACGATTCACATAAGCAGAAATGAAGGGTTGGGGGCGGAGTATTCAAAGAGGTTGGGGCTGAGTATGAAGTGATTAGGGTTGCCTAAAATTAGGGATATATAACTTATTTATATCATCTTACGGGCCTGCTCAAATTTAGGGTGCGTTTGGTTCGCAAGTGGGAATGGAATTGAATTTGGATTTGGGAAATGTTTGAAAGATGTGGGAAAGATTTGAGAAAAAAGTAGGAGAGAGAAAATATATTATTATATATAATTTGTGGTTGAAAAAATTATAAAATAAGAAAAAAAATAAATAATGTATGGTTGAAAAAATTTTATCAAATAAAAAAAAAAATTGATTGGATGGATTGGGAGAAACCCACCAAATTTGGGTGGAATGAAATCTCATTCCTTGATTCCCAAAGTTGTGGGCCCAAAACCAACCAAACAAAGTTTTTGTTTCTTCTTTTGGTGATACCCACCCAAAAGAGCGAACCAAACGCACCCTTAATGTAGTTGTGTTTTGAGTCTACCTTATTGATTAATCCAAATTTGGGTTACTGTGGGGCTTATACGAAAGTTAAGTGTTGTACTAAAGTGTGTATTTTTGGTTGAATTTTGACCCCAACTACTTTAGTTTATGTATGCTCATTTTTAAGTGTTAGATTTTATTTTTATGCATTTTATTATTTAATGTAGTTTTTTTTTATCAAAGATATTTTAATTTTTATTAAATGTGTTGTTTTATTTAAATAAATGAAAAAATATGTGAGGTCCAGGGGCGCACGACGGCACCAGAATCTGATGTTATAAGAGAGAGCGGTGTTTTTTAGTGTTGTGATAAATTATGGTGTTATGAGATAGGAAAAGGTGCTGATGTGAAAACATTTTTCCACACGGCACAAGCGGACGGCTCAAGGGTGGCTAGTGCTCTTAATGTAACCCTCAAAAAGTAAACTACAATTCCCAGTATTCTTTTGTCTTCATCTTCCTTTTTTAGTCTCCCTATGCCAATTTACGATTTCCAGAAAAAAGAATTTGAAGATCCAATTGAAGATATCTTCTTTCTTGTAAAGGGCACCACCGTTTTATGCAACTAATTTAACCATTTTCCCGCCGCCCGGCTGTATCCGGTCAAGACCCGGTTAGATCCGGTCACATCCGGCCAAGACCCGGGTATATCCGGTTAGACCCGGGTATATCCGGCTATACCCGGTCAAATCCGGCCAAGACCCGGTCAAATCTGGTTAGACCCGGCCAAGACCCGATTAGACCCGGACATATCCGGCCAAGACCCGGTTTTATCCGGTTAGACCCGGGTATATCCGGCTATACCCGGTCATATCCGGTTAGACCCGGGTATATCCGGCTGTACCCGGTCATATCCGGTCAAGACCCGGTTAGACCCGGTCATATCCGGCCAAGACCCGGGTATATCCGGTTAGACCCGGGTATATCCGGCTATACCCGGTCATATCCGGCCAAGACCCATTGTCGGCTTAAAATGATTCCACATATCAACAAGGTTACTGGTTTCGGGTTTTAATCTTGTTTGGTTGTAGTGCATGGTTTGAATGTATGTATCAATTAAGAATCTGAACTTAATTAGTACTCGTAGTTTCATATTAAATACATGAGAGAGTGGCGTTGAAACCGATCTACACCATTGCAAACGCAAACCACTAACATGTTTGAGAACCTTCAAACATAACAGCCTCTATTAAAACTAGACAAAATCACAACGGCACAAGTTGGACTCAAACTTAATAAAATACAGCCTTTAGATCAGCGAAGAATATGTCGACTTTGAAGCTTACGTAGAACCACTCAATTCGCCATTTGATATCTTCCAAAGCTGTAATACATCAGCCACATTCGAGCTCCTCGTGATATGAATGGTCATGAGTTTCATTCGAACAATTTCAACAATAATGTCACGAATTTGATTAGCCCGTCGCTCCTCTTTCACATGAATTATGTTGTTCCGTTCTTGCCAAATAAAGTACATAGAAGCAGCTAACACCAATTTAGCTACTATACTCTTGATCGAATTCCAGTGGGCATCAGCTTGAAAATTTACAATCGAAAAATACAAGTGTATGGGAATCCGGTTGACATTTGCACAGCGAGCACTGGAGAGTACTTACATCAACCGAGTCGCCTACATTCCATTGGCGCATCAAATCATGTGTTTTTAACTTGCGCCTCATAATAAGCCACAGGTTAAGTGAATGTCTAGGGATAGAGAAAGCATGCCATACAATATTATACCATGAATCCTCTTCACTTCTTGGACGAATAGAATCCCACATTCGAGACACAACAAATGGCTTTTCATTCCGCGTCTTCCACATAAGAGTGTCCTCACTGTCTGCAACTAACAATGGGGGTTGATTCTGAAATAACACCGGATGTATTCCAACCCAATTATTAGGCCATTTCACGTCCATTCAATATATAATAACATCAGCTACTTTTGCGTTTAAGTTAAACCCAGCCCTTGTAACACTTCTGGCAGTAATGTGTTGTATAAGAGGACATACTTCAGCCCACAAATCATGCCACGCCGAGGCTGTCATACCATTCCCAATCTTGTACCAGATATGCGGTCTTAAAATAGAACGGATTTGAAGGATTTTACGCCATCCCCAGCTTATGTTAGAATGAATAGGGACATCCCAAAAACATCGACCTTTGAGCTTATAAGAGTGTATCCACCGCACCGATAACGACTCTTTGCAAGTTAAAATCTTCCAAACATGAGTCGCCATCAAAGCCATATTAAAAATCTCTAGACGACGAATACCCAAACCACCTTCTTGCTTTGTGAGGCAAACTTCCTACCAAGCAACCTTTGATTTACCTCGTCTCATATCAGGCGTGCACTGTATTGAACTTAATCATACGCATTCACACTTTTTGATCTTAAACCGAGGGGATGCAAAAGGGATCACCATATGGTTTTATTTATCTAGAGTCTAATCCTATCGTAAATTATGGTTTCTGGATATAAGAGATTTCATTAGAGTCTATATATTGAAACATATTAATCTGGCTGAACGACGAAAATCATTGTATTTCTTAGATTGGTTTCTTCTCTATTTCGTTTTTCTGTTATGCTCAACAATCTTAATTCTCTAAATTCTAAATTCTTATTTAATCTAGATGAAAATCCCATGAACAAGCCAACATCAAAGGTTACTTTGAACCTTTTAAGTGATCAATCACAAATCTTTAATCTTATATCGAAGATCATATATAACAAGAGTAGTTTTAACCCTTTAAACAGAAGATACTGTCACTAAATCAGACACGCAATTCACTGATTATTGCCACAACATAACAAAAACCATAGACAAACATACAACTTTAAACATGTTACATATTCGGTTACAAAAAACGATTATTAAAACACGTAGAAGCCATTCTAAGCAGCAAGGGTTCCAACAATAGGATACTTGGCTACAAACTTCTTCTCCCAATCATCAAGAATCCCAATCTCTTTCTCAGTAAGTCCATCAAGTGACGCGATAACATCTTCATCGTTCTTGCTCATCTTAGCTAAAGCTCTACTAGCATCTTTACCTGCAAACATAGCATATGATCCACCAGGACCATAAAAGGACTTGCCAGTAGTGACATCGAATATACGACCCTTGACACTTATGTATATCGGGTTTGATGGGTTCGTGCCGTCGTACTGCTTGAGTTGATCAAGTGTTAGCTCCATTTGATTGTTGAGTTTTTTTGGTAAGGTGTGATCAAAGAAATGGTATGAAGATAAAGAGATGAGGTCAAAGTGGGGTGGTAATATTCGTTTGTGTGCCACTTTGTATTCTTTGTGACTTTAATTATATGGCTATGGTAGTTTCAAATATTCGTTTTTTTATTGAGAACGAGTACTTTTCTACCCGCGCTCCGCTGCGGGGAGCAGGATTTTATGTAAAAAAAATTTACACAAACATTCTATGTATTTGACTCAGGGATCGTTTTTGAAGTCGGTAGGTAACTACAGGGGACTATTTATGTAATTTTTGTTACACACACAGTCCTCAAATTTAATCTAGGGATTGTGTTTGTAATTGCAAGTGTTCGTTACACAAGCAATCCCTAGATTTAACCTAGAGATTGTTTCTGTAACCGCAAGTAACAGGAGGGACGTTGTTTGCAAACTTAGAGACTTTTTTTTTACAACATACGTTAACCGGAGGGACAAGTCTGTAAATTTTCGTTACATAAACAATCTTTAGATTTAACTGAAGGACTGTTTTTATAATCAGAAGTAAATGGTAGGGACCTTGTTTACAATTTTTCAAAGACTATGTTCGTAATCGTAAGTAAACTCCAAAGACCATTATTGCTATTTTTGTTGGATGTTTAACATTTGGTGAATAGTAAACGTTTGATAAATGTTTATAACTTTATATTTAAAATACTATTTTCTGAATTTTGGTTTAAGTTGTTTATAAACAAGTAATCAGTGTGATGAAAGAATTATTTATCTTAGAAACTGTGTTTTTGTATCAGATTGTACTTGTTGGTATATTCAAGTAAGATTAAGAGTGCAAAAATCGCATACAGTATGTGTCAAATGGCGAATAAATTAAACATGAGTTTGAACATATATGCTTTAGGTTATTCGAACATCGCCCAAATACTGATCACTTTCTTAGGGAATGTGAATTTTTCGACTAACTTTCATTTCAAGTTATGTGCCCTTTATGATTAGTGATCCTATAAATCAGTTTTAGCTATATATATTGGAATAGCATACTATTCCTTTATTCGAATAGCATAATTCTTTTCATTTGATTGATTTCCATTTCATGAGAAGAGATGTGTTCTTTCATCCTACCATGAAATTGAAGGAATATTTACTTGTGAATAAACAGCTTTGTCATCTCTAGTGATATTTGATTTTGACACAAAAATCATACAATTTCTTTTATATATTACCCAACTTAAATTAATACGGAGTATTCATTTTTAAATTTTTTGAATATTACCTCAAACTCATAGGTAAATTTATTTTTAGTCCTTAGAATTTTACACATTATAATTTTGATGGAGAGTAAATGTCATAAATCGTCCTGTGGTTTACAAGGTTCCTAAACTTTTTTTTTCCCGGATCCAGTACCTGTGGTTTGACCCGTAACGGGTTTGGTCCCTTGACCGAGTTTTTCGTCAGTTGACCGTTATATACTGCAGAAATGACATAAATACCCTTAAGCTTGTAGTCCCTGTGGTTTGTCTAGTATAACAGATTTAGTCCCTACGTTTTTTTTTTTTTTTTTTTTGGTCGGAATTTTTTAAAAAAAAATAAAATAAAAAGTAAAAAAAAAAGTTCAAAATTTTTGTCCGATTTATTTTTTATTATTTTTTATTTTTTTGTCCGAATTTTTTTAAAAAAATAAATAAAATAAAATAATAAAAAAAGTTAAAAATTTTTGTCCGATTTTTTTTTTTTTTTAAATTCTTTTGTCCCATTTTTTTAAAAATTTTTTGACAAAAGTTTTTTTTAAACTTTTTTGCCTCATATTTATTTATTTATTTATTTATTATTTATATAAAAATTTTTGAATACTTTTTAATGGAGTTTTTTTTATAAAATTTTTTGACAAAAAATTTTTTCACTAGATTTTTGTTAAATTTCTTGGCATATTTTTTACAAGAATTTTTTTTTTTTTTTTTTTTTTTTTTTTTAATTTCACATAAAATTTTGACATAATTCTTTTTTGAATATTTTTCGCAGGATAAAAAAGAATTATGTCAAAATTTTATATAAAATTAAAAAAAAATATATTGTAAAAAATCATGCAAAGAAATCTAACAAAAATCTAGTGAAAAAAATTTTATAAAAAAAAAAAAAAAAAAAAATCTAAGGCAAAAAAGTTTTAAAAAATCTTTTATCAAAAAATTTTAAAAAATACGGAGACAAAAAAAAAAAAAAAAAAAAAAAAAAAAAAAGTCAGACAAATATTCGGACAAAAATTTTGAACTTTTTTTTTTTTTCAAAAAAATTCGGACAAATAGCATGATCGTCAATGAAATTTTTTTCTTAATATTGGACGAAGAGTGTTTTCCTAAGAATCATCATGTAATGTTCTTATGTATAGCAAATTTGATTTTAAGTAGGCCTAAGTTAAGACATCGGCACAAGACAATATGTTAACGTCATACTTCTGCGAGCAAACCTTACAGCTCGACTTCTTTTCGTGCACTTAGGCATTAATTGGAGACTTTCATCCTCCACCATAGGGAAAGAACATGAAGCCACACATAATTGTAACTTAAACAAACCATAGAAAGTAGAGAAATAGTCGATACAAACTGCATGTAATCATGTTTCAAAGCGATTTTTACTAAAACATATGTTTAACCCTACTCGTTTTTCATAGGATCAAGTTTCGGAACAGGGGCTACATAAGGATAGAGTAAAACACCACCGACTTATTTTTATAGCTAAACCAACAACATAAACCCAACACTACTCTACCCACAAGAATACACAACCATTCATACCTCCCGTAAAAGTCAGCAATGTGCCCAGAGCCAAATATCCTGGCATCTGCATCGTGGTGCACCCAAGTTCATTAGATGCTTCAGAACTCGGCTAACGGCAAAAATGATGAATCTTAGATGTACCCATTGGTGAGTAATCAACAAAACTCGTGAACAATTACTTTTTGTTGCTCCTAAATTTCTCCTTAAGCAATATAAATTGCTTCTTGCACTGGTTAACTGTTTTTCCCGGGACAGCAGCAGCAACACGCTCCCATCGTTGGTTGGTTTCTTTTGGAAACGTCTTTAAAGCCTGAACCAAAGCTGTTTCCTGAACAGCAGACCATACGTCCTGGTCTGAACTTGACGCAGCCGCCTCTTACTTTTACTGCACTTTCACTAGGTTTAGGTGGGACCGCATCAGGTTGTGCAGATGTCGCTGTAGGTGTAGATGTGGACGAAGCCCCCACCGGCACCCCCCACGACTTCTTCCCTGGTTGTAAGAGGGGATGCAATTGACACTGTCGGTTTTCTCTTATCAAGAAAAGTATCAAATGCTTTAGATGAGTCGGGTTTTTGTAAAAGAACGGTTTTTGTTGCTTTCAGAATTTCCTCAACAGACCGACCCGTGCCTATATACTCAGATATAACCTCCCATCGCCTAGATGTTCCTTTAGGATACTTGGCCGTCCCTTTCCTCAAAAGCTCAATCTCTTCTTTCCCCCATGGTTTCGGTTTCTTTTCAAAATTGCTTGTGGAAATAGTCCCGTTGACTTTGGGTTTTACAGATCCGTTTTGTTGACTGTTGTCTACCGCACGATCTTTCACAATATTGTCAGAGTTAATCGCCTCCTTTAGAAGCTCAGCTTGACTTTGACTATCTTTACCTTTTCCTTCCATATTCTCACACAAGGTCTGTAGCTTTAACATATCAAACGACAAGCATATATTTTCCACGTCATCTCGTGTAATATTGAGGAAATTATTTGCCACGACATCGGTCGAGAGAGCTCTTAAACGGGTTCGTTCTTTTCTCAACAGTTTCTTTTCTTTTTCTTTTAATTTCTTTTGGTTTGAAGCAGCTTCAGCAGCCTGTTTTTCCTCTTCTTCTTTCTTACGTCTATTTTCTTCTGCGATTCTGGCGGCTTCTTCTTCTTGCTGTTTCTTAACCGCATACTTAGCCTCCTTTTTCTTCTGTTTTTCAGCTTTTATCATTTCCTTCAATTTTATTATTCGAGGGTCTCGTTTATAAGCATTGTCTACAAGAGTACGTATCCTTGTATGCTCATCCTTTCTTGCCTTTTCTGAATTCTTTGCATTTTGTCTTTCCATCCATCTTCTATGGTCACGTGATTCTGCTTGTTCAAGATCAAAATCCTCATCACTTGGGAACTCTCTCCAGCTTTTGAAACTGAACCAAAAGTCATAAAATGCGTCGACTACTTTGAGAGGGGTATTGTCATCTCCTAACATTGGGGCCGGTTGATTAACTGACCACCGCCCGTTTCTCATAAAAGCGGGCCCAAATACTTTAAAGAAGTCCTGTGGGGAACAATCGGTAGGAATCTCGTCATCAAACTCATCTGTGGAATCATAAATTCTTCTTCTCACGGGATCCATTAATAGCTCATATGCTTCTTGAATAGCCTTAAAATGGTTCTCAATTTCATCTTTTTTCGCTTCTTTAGCAGCTTCAGTTGCCTCACCAAGAAGAAGAGCAGCTTGTTTGTCGGGATGATGCTTTAAAGCAGTCTCACGGTAACTTTTCCTAATTTGCTCTTCGGTTGCAAGATACCTTAAATTCCCCAAACCTAATAAAGCATAATGATCTTGTTGCGTTTTCCCATCAGCATTCTTCTTTTTACCTTTGCTGCTGCTATATGCGCCTGATGATTGCATGTAATCATAATCTTTGTCTTTAGGCAAATTTTCATTATCATCAGATAAACTTTCTTCCTCATAATAACCACGGAGCTTGAGCGCAATGTCGTGAAAGGAATGACCAGCAGGTTCAAAGTGTGAAGCCTTTATTGGGTGGGAGTTTGAGGAAACATAAACTGTCTCTCCATTTACAAGCTCGTTTGAATAAGTAATGCGAAGAATGCTCGAACGGGATGGCATATTTATGGCAACTCAAACATCCACAGCTTCAAACTGACATAAAGCCATAATGACAAAGTTAGTACAGCAAAATTAACAAGACAAGGATACCATGATGCTAACCGTTATCACTACAGAATATAAAATGCTACATCTGGTAAACAGGTTGAATCCTATAGCATCTTTCGTGTCTAATAATCTTATAAATCTAACCAATATGCTGAACAATCTCTTTTTGTTAATAAAAGATGAGAGTGAGGAATTCACAGGAAAAAATGTGACCCAAATAAAGATGATATCCGAACTGAAACATACAGACAGATCATAAAAAATATGCTCCCATGTTAAGATAAGACTTACATATGACCGAACCAACATTCACTTAGGAGAAAATGAAGTCCATCATTAGTGGAAAGAGATAAAACTAAAGAGACCGTTTATTTTTCAAAATCACAACTACAAAGGCAGGACTCCCACGCGTTTGATAAAGGTATGATTTTTAAAATCAGGTACATAAGTAGCAGTATCACCGTTGTGCCGTTAGGCTTTATCAAAACAAATGCTAGCTAGTCCTATGTATGAACTACTGACAAACCATGCAAGACAAAAACAATGAAACCCATGACGTTAAATCTTTCGAACCGATACAGTTACCACTAAACCGTGACATTACTCATAGGCCTCAATATAAAAAAGCAACATTATCAGTAAAGATCAACTATATCATCACAATAAGGTAAATACATAATAAATAAGTGAATGTTACACTATATGAATGGGTGTTTGTACTAGCTGATTCGGAAGATTATCAGCTTATTAAGATGTAAAAAACCAATAAGCTCATTTTCTTCACCTTATGAGCTTATCAACTTGCTCAAGTTGACAAGCCCATAAACAGTTGAGATACCTTATCAGCTTTTCCAAATGATAATAAGCTGACAAACCCATAGAATAAAGCTAATCCAAACATCCCATTAAAATCCACAGAAATATGTTGTAGGGCGAGGACTCAGGAACGGATCGACACTAATCAGGTTGAGGATGAAGTCCGACATTTGTGGAAAAGGAAGAGCATAAAAATCAAACGATTTAATAACCGCAACTACAAAAGGAAAGACTCCCACGCGTTTGATGAAGTTATATATTTGACAGCAGGTTTATAATAATTACTCCACAAGACCAAAAATTATAAAATCCTAAGCAGTGACGGAATAAGGAGGTGTCCAGTACTCTAGCGTAAATTTTCGTAAAAAAAAAAAAAAACCTCCGATTTTTCCTAATTACACCCGGTCCAAAAAAATGTGTGCCCTTGTATTACGGTTTATTCTTTTTGCACCCGGTCCCTTTAAAACCTGGTTCCGTCAATGATCCTAGGTATATATTATTAACCTGTGTAGCAATACTTAACAATAATTTCAATGACATTAAACCTTTATACGAGTAATAGAAACCGGAGACAATTACGACTACAATATAACATTACTCTTAAGCATCAATAAACACAAACAACATTGTCGGTTAACATCAATTATATCGTCACAAAAAGTCCTAAACACATTGGGTACGTTTGGTAGCAAGCATTTAGGAGCCTTTTGAAGCAACTAGCAACTGGCGGTTAATGTTTTGTACAAAATGCTTGTTTGGAAACAAGCAACTAGCATTCCTGCTTTTCTAAACGCTACTTCTAGTAGCATTTACGAGCAACTAGCGTTTCC